>OOFC01008783.1:1767-14953 GCA_900323345.1 Pseudochromis fuscus
CCGAAGCCCCGCTAAGCGTTAACGGAAGTCCCCTCCGTCCTCGTTTACATTCATTAAAACGGTAGCGCTGGGCTCCCCCAGAGCGTTGGGAGGCTGCGCCAAGCCTGCCGCGGCCGATAAACCGGGGCCACCTCTCACTGCCCATTCGCTTTGCTTTCTTCTGCCGTTCCCCGTGCCGCTCTCTGTCTGAGATGGCGCCCCACAGCACCCCTCTGTGGGCACTGGGCTCCGGTCTGTTGGCAGGAGTCTGACTCTGTCTTGGTTTTTGCTCAGCCCCCCCCCCCAACACACTCTTTGTTGTTTGTTATTTGAGTTAAAACGGTGCACTGTTGTCAAGGTTCCAGGTCTTAAAGGGCAACTATATGAATCTGCATTTGAACCTGTTTCCTGTGGCTCTGGTACAGGCCTGTGCACACTTTCATAGTGCAGCACTCACACAGCAGCAAGATTTACCTGCTTCCTGACCAAAAAACATCATCATGTGCAATCTATATACCGTATTTTCTGGACTATTGAGCGCACCTGTCTATAAGCCGCTATTGAATTTATTCAAACAGTTTCATGTGGTCCACTCTGACCGGGTCTGATGTGAAGACGCTAAATGTATCGGCGGCACGGAGCTTGCTAGCTTGTAAAAAGCTAACAAGCTTCGTGCCGCCGATACACCAGTGTTTAAGTTCAAAGCGTCGGAAAAAAGTAGCGGCTTATAGTCCGGAAAATACGGTATTACAGAGGATTGGTCATCTTGGGTGGACGATACATGAACATCCTCACTGCAGCATGGTGAGCGAGGGAGCAGGGGTTAAGCACCACTTGTCTGTCCCACAGCTTTCGTGATGGAGAGTTTTGGAGATGTTTGGTCTTGGGTTGTGAAGCCATCCTTTTTGGATGATTTGGGGAACAGCGGTTACCTTCATTTCCTCATTTCGTGCCTGGCTGACTGAGATTCTTCATTGTCAACATGATAACCCTCAGCTCAACCCCCGTGCAGACCGCGGAGATGACAAACATGTGCTCGACACAACACGCAGCAATGACACGGCGACCTCTACCTGGTGCACCCCGAGCTGCGAGGTGAACGCTGGAGCAGCTGTTGTAGGTAACATGTCAGTTCGACTCAGTTTTAAGCAAAGCCGACTGTTCATCGCTAAGATCGCTAACTCCCTGTGTCTTGACTGTGTGTTCGGGGGTCGCGCTGTTGCACCGAATGGATGCTCGCTTGTGATGGATGAAGGTGGTTGCACGGGAAGGGGGATGTGTGGCTGGGCGGAGGAAAACATAACCTCTGGCGGGATGACAGGATGCCACTCCGGAGGGAAACTCAAGGTATGCTTTGCTGGAGAAGAGACAGGCCGTTGGCTGGGGGGACAGCAGGCAGAGTTGACAGAGTGGCTAAATAGAGAGATGAGGGAGGCAAGTGTTAATTACAAACAGCAAGCCGGGATAAGGAGAGGGATTAGGTCAACCATGGAGCACAGAATTAGAGGAGGAAGAAGAGGAAAAAAAAAAATAGCTGACTTTAATTAGCTTTGTTGGAGGGGCGGTCACGTGTTCGTGTTAACCCCATAGAGCTAAGGCTAGCTGTCATTAGCATTCATATAACGACGGCTCGGTGCAACCAGGCCATGTTGGTTGCAATTACTTTAGCCTGGCTAGTGCCGACATGCTGGGACACTACACATAAAGATAGTTACTCGTGCTGCAGGGGCGACAGAGGCCAAGGGAGTGAGTGATTGAAGAAAAGCGACTGAATATTCACTCCAACCAGCCTTAGCATGTCATTAACTTCCTCCCCGTCCCCGCACACCCCACCCCGGCTGGACATTATGAGCTTATCACATAGAGCAAAAGGGAATAATTACCCAAATACTATCCGGCACAGCCATCTTTAATCAGAGGAGTGTGTAATTACTGCCACACAAATGACTTCAGTTCATTACGAGGCTGCCGTAACATGTCCAACGATGGATTGTTCATCATTCTAGAGTGTATTATTTACTAACGCCGCGGCAAACCAGGGACAGATAAATACACAATTGTCATTAAGGAGGAAAGGAAAAATGGATGTGCTGGTCAGACGAGCATTTTTCAAAGATGCGCATTAAAAGCCTAAAGTGCTGAGAGACATTAGAGGGCAAGTGAGACAATAGAGGAACCCGGGGCGACTGATGGCATGTTTTAAAAAGCAACTTCCACTTGATTAACTCCCTGCTCTCTGAAAAATCTAATTTCTGCATATTTACATTTAGACAAATCTGTTTATGGCGACGGCTTTATTTCTTCCCACCCCCTCCGACGAACTGCTCCGGAAAGCATTTCTGAGGCTCGTTGTTTTTGTGGTCTTTTAAGTACACGTGATGTGTATTTTCCTGGGGTCCAGTAGCGCACTAATCTTTTGGAGCCAGATGTGCTGGTAAAAGGCAAGCCACAAAGCCTCCACCACTAGACGTCTCTGCATTGCTCCTGGCCAGATATGATGCTGCATCCCTGGGGGCATTAGCTGAGAGCTTTGCCGGGCTCCAAATAGAACTATGCTCCTGCTCTGGAGACAGCAGCATAATGGAGCAGTGTAAGGGAGGAGGACCAGTCCAACTTAAGGTCTATCATCCAAAACCACTGCTACAGCACTTTCAAAAGTAATACACGTGTGTTCGGGAATGATAATTGTTTAGTTCACGCTGCACATGTGAGTATACTCATCAACAGTTTGCACCTTATAAAGAGACTACGTTTGAAAGCTCCATTAATTCTTAATCAAAACTACTTATGCATAAAATAAGACTCCTTATCTGTGTGTTGAAGCCAATAATGTAATAACAGCCAATAACGTAATATCAGCTGATAACGTCATAAATTTGCCCTTTTTGGAAATGTAATAGGCCAATAATGTAATAACTGGCCAATAATGTAATAAAAGTCCTGAAACGATAATGTAATAACTATTGGTCAATAACGTAATAATTTATTTCGTTATTGGCTGCTTATTACATTATTGGCTTGGTAAGAGAAAAAAACTTTCCAAATGTAATAACTGAGCCAATAACGTAATAAATCATTACGTTATTGGCCAACAGTTATTACATTATCGGTTCAGGACTTTTATTACGTTATTGGCCAGTTATTACGTGATTGGCCTATTACAGTTCCAAAAAGGGCAAATTTATTACGTTATCGGCTGGTACTATATTATCGGCTGTTATTATGTTATCGGCTGTTATTACGTTATCGGCTAGTATTACATTATCGGCTGTTATTACATTATCGGCTGCTATTATGTTATCGGCTGTTATTACGCTATCAGCCGTTATTACATTATCGGCTACTATTACGTTATCGGCCGTTACTACATTATCGGCTGTTATTATGTTATAGGCCGTTATTACATTATCGGCTACTATTACGTTATCAGCTGTTATTACATTATCGTCTGTTATTATGTTATCAGCCGTTATTACATTATCGGCTACTATTACGTTATCGGCTGTTATTACATTATCGTCTGTTATTATGTTATCAGCCATTATTACATTATCGGCTACTATTACGTTATCAGCTGTTATTACATTATCGGCTGGTATTACGTTATCTGCTGTTATAATGTTATCAGCCGTTATTACGTTATCGGTCGTTATTACATTATCGGCTGCTATTATGTTATCGGCTGTTATTACGTTGTTGGATGTTATCAGCTGTTATCAGCTGTTATTACATTATCAGCTTCAACATCTGTGTATCAGGACACAGGAAATTAAGGCAACAACGTCAGCAACAGGAGACTTGTCCAACTTCTTCTAATGTCTTTGTGTGGATTTCTGAACGGCCTTCATTCCCAATTGTCCCTCAATCAATGGCACCAGCATAAGGCAACATTTAGGGAGAAAAAAAAAAGTATGCTGAATTTCATCTGGATCTGCATCCACTGTGAAACATTTAATGCTGTGCCATTTGGATGGCTGGGAAAGCAAAGCAACAACAAGCAGCAGCAGCAGCAGCAGCATTTCCATCCCGATTGAGTGGCGGTAATTGTCGAGTTGTCAAGCGGGCTTTTGTGGCTGCAGACGTAGCTGGCAGAGCCCATCAGTAGGAAATTACAAAGAAAAAGAACAATCAGCTTCTCCTCTGTTACTTAAAAAGAAAGAGTTGCCCAACAACAGGGGGATCCAAATGGAGATGAAACCAACCCAAAAGGAGACTGTTTACCTCACGTTGTCTTTGTCTTGAGAGGGAAATGTCAACAGGAACCGAAAAGGGAAGAAAAAAGAAAGAAAAAGAGAAAGGAAGAAAATCAACTCAAGCCGCCGCTGCTCATTCCTCAAACATCTGACAACAAATCATTATGCCGTCACTACAATTGATTAACAGTCACCTGGTAATTGATATCAACAAAGGGAGGGTTGTTTTTATTTCAGGGCTCTCACAAGCAGCCGTCCTTTTGCCACGAAAACATTAGAAATACTCTTTTTTTTTTTTTATTTGCCACTTGTCTCTAAGGCAACCAGCTCAATTTATCAACTAGTGTTCAGGGCAATGGAATTAAAGCCATACAACTGTTCAAACAAGATCCCATTTTATGGCCCCAAGTTGTTGCAACCAATCACATTTTGTTTCACCCTTTGGCTGACCACCATGTTGCCACCGATACAACAGGAACTCAAGTTAACTGCTCGTTTCTCTCGAAGATAATTCACATCAATTGTATCCCTACTTTGTGTTTATTTCCAGAACCATTTAGTAGCAGCTTGTCTGAAGATTAAAAACCTTAAGAGGATAAATATAATTAATAAAAAACAAAAAAAAGCACCCCCTCTTGATTATCCAAGATGCAGTGATTACAATAATCCCACTGTTGAAGGTGGGAGGGTAGGGGGGTGTTGTCACATTTGTAAAAATTTAATTTTGTCCTTATGTTTCTAAAAAATACATTTATTCTAGGGCTTATAATACCCTCCAATATTAATCTTGAGTAACATGGCACAATAAATTAAATGAGTGTGTTAGTGTTGAGTGACAGGTGGATCCAAACGTACCCTAAAAGAGAACCAGGAAGGGGATACCGAGGGTCTGGCATAGCTGACGAGGCAAGCTTGCGTATCCGGCCTTGATCTTTGTGCATGTTTAGCTTTGTCACCAGCGTGACCTGAAGCTGCCGCAGCAGGACACAACTCTGGATGACTGAGATCCTCCTGTCATTCGATGGGGGTTGTTCCTGTCATCACATGCTTCACAGTTCATGTATGTGAACAAATTTATAGCAAAGCACACATGTAACTCCCCCTCCCACCCACATATTCACTCACTCAGTTCCCTTAAACAAACCCTCAGGCCCCGTCCACACAGAGACGACAAAAGACGCCGAATATGCTGCAGTCAATCTGCCAGGCCTGTATGTGACGCTGTAACGCTGCCACAGAAACACATCAGAGCAGAGAAGAAGACTCGGAGCATGTGCATAAAATTTGTCAGTAAGTCAGTAATCGTCAATACTTGCTTTGTCCACATTTGGGTCGCAGGGGTCTGCTGGAGCCTATCCCAGCTGTCATAGGGCAGGAGGCGGGGTCCACCCTGGACAGGTTGCCAGCCTATCACAGGGCTAAGACAAAGACAAACAACCACTCCCACTCACACCTATAGTCAATTTAGACTAATCAATTCACCTAACAAGCATGTCTTTGGACTCTGGGAGGAAACCGGAGTACCTGGAGAAAACCCACATATGTACAGGGTGAACATGCAGACTCCACACAGAAAGGCCCGAGCCGAGATTCGAACCTCGAACCTTACATCGCATACATTTCGTGAGAGGTAAAAACACACAACAACACACACTTGTTGCTCACGGTAGTTGTACAGTTTGAGAAGATTTTGCTGTAAAAGCCAAAACAAGCCAAGTCGCTGCTGCAGCACTAACGCAACGCTGTATGCCACCATTGTTGTCGGGGGTTACGAATGCGGATCAGGAAAATGCGTATTCGCCATCCACACGGAGACGCAGCGGGTGGCGTCTTCAGACTGACCCATTTTCAAAGGCGTAAACGATAAATAACGGGGCCCAAACACACCATCTGTATTTGAGGTGCCTCTCCTGACATCTGGCTGGCACTGAACTACAGCGCCCCCTCATGCCCCCCTCCACACAGGGCAGCAAACAGGCCGAACTGTGGAGGCTGGAAAAACACTCATGAAAGGTTCGAATGCACCTTCTGTACATCCCACCACCTCGCTCCTCGGGGCTACGGTATAGCAGCTATCCATCGCGGGGAGTATCCTCGAAACACAGTCCACCGCAGGAGGCTCGGCAAATAACAACACTTGCCCTGATGCTCATACATATGGCGTTCTGCTTTTATTTATTTATTTTCCACTGCAGAGTCAGGGGGGAAAAAAAGGAAAAGAAAGGTTATGCAAATAAATATATCTGCTGGTTTTTACAGAGTGCTCCCTCAAGTGTGTAGCTGTTTCTATGAATTTGTGTGTGCACGCATTAAGAAGAACAGTGACTCCCTGGTGTTAATGTAGGGTCTTAATGCTTCATTTCATGCAGCACTGGTGATGGTGGTTGGCGATTTATATATTTTGGAAATTTATGCTGCTCCCGCAATACAATGGACAATTTCATCTGTGGTGCTTAAAGCCATGAAACAGGAAATATTTTAGCATCCAAGGACATTCTGTGGGATGTCTTTGGTGCGATGTATATTTCTTAAAAAGTCTTTTAACATCTCTAGCCAGTGGTAGCGGCATATTACACTTCTTGACATAACCGGTTGCTTAAGTGATAGCCAACGACCATCAACTACTACCCATAACCCCAACACCCTCGCTCCATCATTCAATCCCATCATCTCCCTGATGGACACTCAAACCCGGCGTTAACCCCACCTCCCCCTCACTCTCATGCAACCTCGGAAGCAATCTTCGCACGGGCGGCATTACTTTCACCGGGGTGTTAGCGCCACGAGTGAAAGGGACACTCCCGCGAAGATTGGGTAAAGGGGGACAATACGGTCTTCGGTTGCTAGGGAACAAAGTGACTTGAAATCTGTGTGTATTTGTCATCACCAGTTGTTCCTGGGGATAAGGGTCGCCACTCGAGGAAGAAACATCAAAGGGCAAAGAAATTTAGCCAGGATGTGAAGCAAGAGGAAACATCAGTTTCCTCCAATTGGTAACGCCTTGATGGTGGAAAAAGATGAATGAAGTGAGAGAGGGAGGGAGAAAGAGGTAGAGGCTGAATGAGAGAGCGCTTGGGGCCATGTTTTAGCGTGAAGAGGCAGCCCATTTTGCATGCCTGGCTTATCGGGTGCGGAGGTATGCCTGCGCACAATATGTAGGTGTGATAAATGAAAATGTTTGGATGTGTATATTTTATTTAGGTCTGGGTGATTTTTGTCTTTGGCTGAATTTGAGCAGTGGAGGTTTAAGTTTAGAGAGGAGCTGTGGAGGTGCTGCACACACACACACACACACACACACTCTCACACTGCTCTGCTAGCATGCAGTCTCCCCAGGACACCGCTTTGCCCCAGGGCTAAACTACACCTGTCCACCTGCACTTAGGTGGCTACTAATATGTTTGATCCAGAGTGACAGGGTCCTCACCTCACTACGCTTACAGTTTCCTGTTGTAGGGACAAAACTTTCAATTTCCTGCTTTTAGCAAAGGTCTGTGTGTTGCTGTAATTGTGTGCTGGCATACATTGAGCTACCGCAGTTGGTTAAGACAGAAATGATTAGCAGGACCAGACAACACTGATGTGGTTAGAGAGGTGGGATTTAAAGAGCTCAGCACCAATGATTTAGACCTTTATTCACTTTACTAAAACATTTTCCGTGACCACAGATGTGTTAAATACACACACCTACAAGTGGCTGTCATGCTTAACCCAGTCAAATATCCAGATCATAGAGAGAAATGGATCCCCCGCCGTCCCCGGTGGTCTAATTTTCTACCCGAATGATCTTGAAATTCTTTTTCTCTCCATTTCCAACCACACCGGGGTTTTTTTTTTTGTTGTTTTTTTTTTTTTCCGAGGCTTAGCACCGTTTCGCTCCATCAACCGAAAGATTTATCATGTCCCGCAAAAAAACAAACAAGCGGTGTGTGTGGTCATCCTACTGTAAGTGCTTCTAATTACCTCTTTAAAATTCTGCCAACAAGCTATTAAACGTCCACGTTCTCAATTTTTTCATTCCCTCCCATGCTCTCGCTCGTATCTTGAAACACTGCGAGCAATTAGTCCGAGTGACTTTATTCATTAGGGGCCCCGTCCTAATGATTATTAAACTGCACACAAGTCAGAAAGTAACCGCGGGGCTGCATGGTGGGAGAGAGGAGAGCGAAAGGAGGCGGGGACGGATGAGGAAGCTGGAGGGAGAGGGAAGAAAGACAAAAGGATGAGAGTGTGGGAGAGATGATGGGGATTAAAAGAAAAATGGGGCAGGACAATCATGGACAATATAGCTGAATGTGTTACCGGGGCGCAGATGAGGCCGAGCTGTCCACTCCCAAACCAGGACGGATCATTTGCATTGTGGCAGGTGGATAATCACCCATTAAAATCAATCATATAAATCACCCGCACAGCCAGCAAACATGTGTATAATGTAGAAAATAAATGACAGACAGCAGATGCACCTATAAAACCTCGCCACAAAATGCACAGTAAATAGTCTCAGGTGTTTAGCAAATGTGTACACACTCAGAAAGGACTTGCGCCCGCAGTGCAAACATGCATAGACTTTACCGTCTCCCCGCTGCTCTCGAGCTCTCGTCAATCCACACCTGATGTTATCTGTAAGGGAGATTTATGCACTTGCCGGAGTGAATTTATGACAGACGGCCCCCTCAGTCAGAGGGACGCCGGCTAAGAAATTGCTTTGTTGGAGGAAAAAAAAAAAAGAGGACCAAAAAAAAAGCAGATTTAAAAGATTTATTTCTATCTACACCAAGGATGCATGATATATTCAATCTGTTCATTTGAGTGAAACAATCATTTCAGGGAGACATGATAAGGCTGAATTGTGTTTAGCGCCACCCCCCACCTCCCACTCAACCCCTGTTTGCAGTCCTCAAATCTATTCAGTTGTTTTTGTTTGTGGAGAGTGTTAAGGTGATGCATCATTTTCTGCCTTTTGTTTGTTTTGCTTTTTTATTGATAGATTGATTGTTACCTTGGACATGAGTGTTGTGATGGAGGATCTTGCGACAAAAACACAAGTGGCAGCTCTTTGCCGTCGCCTCACCAGTCAGACTGGCGAGCTCATAAAACATGATCAATATTGCACCCCTCCCCCTCTATTCATTCATCTATTCATTTCTTTCACTTCTATAGTTAAAAAAAAAAAAAGACGGTGGCTGTCAAAAGCAGAAAGCCAGTCCTCCTCCGTCATAAAATTTCCACAGAAAGCCGTTTGTCTCCTCTTCCTCCTTTGTATCGACGCAGCAGCTCTGGAGCATATGAATATGTGAATATGATCACAACGCTGCAGCTACCAGAGAGGAAACTGGTGCATTTGGTGGTCCTGATGTCAGGGGAACGAAAAGGTCAAGGTTTGATTGAGTAGCCAGCTGCTGCTCAAACAAAGCCCAGTCTCCAGAGGATGCAGGCAAAAGTTAGCATTGCAGCCTCCTTGGTCGCCTCCTCTACTCCATCTCAGATCTGAAAGAGGGGCCGAGGCCAGACGGAGGAGTAGAGGACAATCACTGTGGATCGTCAGCGACAGGTCGGGCAAACGCAGAAATAAAATTACCTTCCCTTTATTTGCATGTTAGCGATAAGCGTACTTTATACCGTCTACTGATTCACCTTCAAGTGTCTTAATATAAAGTAAAAATAACTCAAGAATCCAGTTCATGTTAATATATTGTGCATATTTAAAGAGGACGACAGTGTCAGGAGGGGATCTGTCGGGACTTCTTCAAAATGCCACCGAGGAGGAAATAATCGTTTGGTTTAAGGGGAATAAGCCCTGAAGGAGGAGATGTGGGACAGGATGTCTTTAAAGTTCCTCAAGAACATGTTTGTCTGTCCTGACGGAGAATAAACTTCTCCACAGTTTGAAAATGTCAGATTTATTATTTAATTAAACACACGATGAAGACATGTGATGAAGACACACATGATGAGGACGCACACGATGAGGACACACACGATGATGAAGACACACGATGATGAAGACACACATGATGAAGACATACACGATGATGAAGACACACATGAAGAAGGCACACATGATGGGCGGCAGTGGCTCAGTGGGTTGTGACTTGGGGGGTTCAAGTCCCAGCCTGGACAAAAATATGGGGTGTGGACTTGAGTACTCTTGAGCAAGGCACCGACCGACCAACTGCTCCAGGGTGTGCTGGATCAATGGCAGCGCCCTCACCCTATCCCCTCTCTATCTATGCATGTTATGTGTGTGGATTGTTTAGAGGATGTGTTTGCAGGGTGTAAATGACAGTAGATATTATTATTATTATTATTATTATTATTATTATTAATAATAAAATGGAGGTTTATAATATTTAATAACAACTCTTTTCGATCAGAGCAGAGAAAAAGCAGCTTAATGCACCTCAGCAGTGGATTTATCAATCAGCTGTGAGTTTCAGGTCAGACATGAGAATAGGACAAAGCCTTTAATACTCATGGGATTAACTCACAGCGCGACCTTTGTTCCTCTGGGTGAAAAAGGTCAGAGGCAGAAGCTCATGACATATGATGGTAGGTGACCTCTGATCACACTCTGCTGTGGTATTTCCAGTCCAAATATTACACACACAGGATGCTACACCCTCTTCCTGTGCCACAGATGCCTCTGGTGTCCATCAAGGGTAGTGAGGCCACACATGTAGGCAGATCTGGTCCTGGGGGAACTGCTCTCCCCAGTGGTGGGACTTAGAAGATAGTGGCAGGGCAATGGGCAAATGTGGCAAAACCCCAGCCAGGGCACTTTGAGAGAAAAATGTGTCATGCCTCACATGCCTCAGCCAATTAAAGTGTCTGCACCTAAAGCAGAATTATAGCATAGTTAACCATAATGAGTTGCAAAGTTTAAGATCACTGCCTGCCAGACATAAAACAAGGTGCAAATTCACAGAGAAAGTTTGGGATAGTTGGAGTAATAATATTAACTGCTTTCTGTATTCTGCATCGCTGAGATTATGAACTATTACTGCAACTATTTTTTTTTAACCAGCATCCTCTCCATCCAAGATAAAAGGGAGAACTTTATTTTATGTAAAGTGGCAGCTTTTAGATGATCCCACGCTCAGGCAGGTTTAAATGTTAAAACCTTTCTCTGCCAGTAACAGTACTTCTGTGTCTTTCATTGATTAAGTGTTTTGATGTCATTTCTCGAAGCTAAATTCAATTTAGCATCTTGTTCGCTGGCTAGAAAATCTTTGGGCTTTGATTAGATATTTATGAATGGACCTAGATAACTATTCAAAGTAAATCACAGTCCATAAAAGCCTTGCATCTGTGTCACTGCCCCTGCCCGAAACACAAGCGCACCTCATGCACACTACACGGACACACACGCGCACAACCACTCAAGAGAGGCTAGGCTAACGCTACACGTGATGCTATGTTTTCTCGTCAGTTTTCATCCACTTTTTTTTTTCTTGCTGAAAGAGGAAACAACTCGCCTCACGCCATCGCGACTTATCATGACTGACAGGTATCAATGTGATTGGACAAGCCACTCAGCGTTACCATAGCGACCCGCCCCAAGCTATTCACAGTAAAGGGCCCTGTGGCAGTTACAGACAGCGGTTTTTTTTTTTCTTCATTCATGGGCCCCTGACGGCGTTTGGTGCAGCTGCACCAGTTGCACCGTCCATATTTACGCCACTGCTGTGTGCTGTGTTTTTACGTTTATTTCTGCCTTATTTTCCCTTTTTGCAATTTGTGCAAATCACCAACGAGCTGGGGCTTTATGTGTGTGCAGATGGCTTGCTTTATCTGGGTAGACATCACCTTCAGTGCACCGCTCCCCGGCGAGCAGTGGATTTGGAGTCGCCGAGGTTAGAGAAGTGAAATCCGGGGCTGGCGGTATTCCCTGCCTGCCTCCTGTTCTCAGCGCTAATCTCCTGGTCGGGTCAGCGCGAGAACAATTAAATGAGGAGAGCCGAGCAGTTCCTCCAGGACCCTAGGGCCTTGTCGCATGGGCGGGAGGTTAGTGGGAGAAGATGCATCATTAATGGATCAGGAAGTGGAGACCGAGCTTCTCGGCACCCCAGTAAACTCTATTAGACCACACCCCATTGCCTTTCGCTAATGAATAATGTATGACGCCCTGCTGGTTCCAGGTGTGACTTGACACAGCAGTTTAAAAAAAGTGTATGAATATTCAGTGGCGGGTGGTAATGAAATCAAAATGTTCAGTATGGCAGTCCGTTTTTAGATTGAGTGTATCTCTGCTGTGCCGAACTGGTAGACTGTGCTGATGGAGAGAAATGAGAGACTTTATATGCACTGACAGGGCTGAAATTTTGCCCTGCACTTTTAATGGTTTGTCTGACAGCAGATGGAGATGTCACTGTGCGTGCACTGATGGAGGCCATTTTGTTTTGGCAAAGTAGCGGTGATTTGTTTGTCTGGGAGGACACTGATGAGCGGGGGGACAGAGAAATGACCCATCGGTCAACACTAAACAGACTTCATTTAGTTGCTCTAACAGAGGGGTTCGAAATTGCAATGTCAAGGAAGGCATTTGTTTCTCGAACACGTAAGCCGCCGTGCATGTACAAGGTTTCCTATAATCTACTGAGGAGCAGGTGATGGATGGTTGGCAGGTTGACGTCTTTACGAACCGGCGAGTATCTGTTGAGTTTTAAAACGGCTGCTGACAAACCGTAGATACGCAAAAATATTCCCCACTATATTCTTCGGTGTCCTTTCTCTATGCTCCACCACTCCCATTACAGATGACCATGCAGCGCTGGCATTTACAGGGTCAATCCAGTAGCAGAAAAACAGACAGAAAGCTTGTGAGCAAGAGAGCCTGAGCCCGTCATAGACAAATGACCAAGCCTCCGAAGGTTAATGCCCACCATGTGTGGAACAGGGGGCCGCAGGGGGCCACGGGAGGCCAACGTGGTGGCACAAAACACGTCCCAGACACCCCGGCAGGCGTAAGGGGCTCTAGCCGCTGATTAATGCCATACTTTGGCTAATTACCTCCT
>OOFC01008794.1:8029-20221 GCA_900323345.1 Pseudochromis fuscus
ATAATTTTACAAACACAACTCAGGTGTCAAAGCAACATACCTGCATCTCTCTTTCTCACACACACACACACACACACACACACACCATCCACCTCTGCTTTGCATGTTTCCCTGTTCCCCTCTTCACCAACATATAGACAGGTTATTATACTTTACACTGGCCGTCTGTCTGTTGTGACCCTGTACATGCATCATCTTTCTATTCCAGTGATGTTCAGTATTTTGGTGACACAAAAAACACAAGATTCTCAACAAAAAAAACAGATTTGACCCAAATTGGTTTAGCTTAGAGGAAGAAAAAAAATCTAAGCTTATTAAATTTAATTTTAGTCTTTTGGTGTTGATGTGGACCACATTTCCAGTAAAGATAAAAAAAAAACTAAAATCCTTCCTGAAAATGTGTGGCATGTGTCAGGAAATTGTGAGAGATAGTTAAAGAGGTTAGGATGTTAAAAATAAGCTCATGATTCAAGTTGGGCCAAAACCACATGTAAATATTTTTGCTGTGTTTCACCACTGGCTTCTTTGGCCACCCTTTTATATCTTTGTCATCTGTGTTTTGCCAGTCAGTTCATTTTTATTTTATCTTCTCTCTCTTGTTTGTGTGCTTGTGTATGTGACCATGACTAACAGGTCACTGCTGTTCGGCACTGCAGCCAATCCCTTCAGGTCCTTGTTTCTGCCGCTTGTTTAGCGACCTTGACAGCCTTTCCCTGTCCCTCTGAGTCGCACTATTCCCCCTCTTTGTTCCTCCTCTCTCCTACAGCTTTCTCACATCCCTCTTTAATGCCTCTTTCTCTTCTTTCCCTCTTTTTCCTTTTCCTTTTCTCCTCCTCTCTGTTCTCGCTCTTGTCCTGCTCCTTCCTCTTTGCTCCATGTTTAGCAACCTTGACAGCCTTTTAGGTCAAATCCTCCCCGCTCGCTCTCTGTCCCCCCTCGTCTCTCTCCTCTCCCTTCATCTCTTGTCTTTATAATTGTTTTACTCCCTCTACTCTCCCCCTCTCGTTTTTTTTACTCCCCTTTTCACAACCCGTGATGTCAGTGTGAGTTTTATAGTCAAATACAAACTCAGTAGAGTGTCCGCAGATTTGTATCAGCACTGAGGGAACGTTTGCAGGTTGTACCCTGCAGCATGATGTCACATTAATGCTTAACCATACATTAAAGGTCATGTAGTCGTGACACAATCTATCATAAGATTTCCAGTGTTAGGTTTGACGTCTGGTTCTGATTTCACAAAATACAAATATTACTTTGATCCAACTAAAAACAAAATACTTTATATAATGTGTGATAACTTCTTGTCATTCTTTTTATTTCATTCTCTCAGGTTGTAGTATTTCATGAAATCTTTTACTGTGAATATTTTGCCAATAGCATAAAGATGCTGATACATTTATTAACACCAGTAATGTACAGGTTGAATCATTCACCGCGGGGCATTGACAAAAATCAAACCCACTGAAAAACATCCTGAAGCCAAGTGATGTCAGTAAACACTGTCAGTGTTGGTTTATCGTGTTGTGATGGAATAACTGACTCCTTTGGTTTTTCTAAGCTTTATCCAGTGGTTATTCCTTCTTTGTTTATTCAAGGTTACACAGATTTTCTTGTGTATTTTTTATTTTTTTATTTTTGTGTCTCTTATGAGATGAACACAGGCTGTTTTATCCATTGCACCTGCAGCCACACATTTCCTACAGTGTAATGTGTTTGATTTTGTCATTATAAGAAACGACAGTATTAAGGCTGCTGTGACTGAGTTTTATTCCTAGCGAGTGTTGTGACTCCCACTTGGAAATAAACTCTGAAATCACTTCAAACATCGTCTAGTTTAAGATCAGCATGAGCCAGCAAACTCTTTGACTCGCCTCCTCCCATTCGTCTCTCTCCTCCCCCATGCCCTCTCCATCCCTCTCCTCTCCCCTCTCCAACCTCCCCACATCCCTTTTCTCTTATTTTATCCTCTTTCCATTTGTACCTCTTTTCTTCCTCCTCTTCCTACTACCCTCAGTCTCCCTCTCTTCTCACTTTACCCACTCTTCCTCTCTCCTCCTCTTTCTCTCACTCGCCTCCTAATCCCTCCTCTCCACCCTAATTTAAACTCTTTGAAGCCTTCAATAAGGCTCCATAATAAGCTTCTCCCTCTCCAGGCAAGGCAACGGAGCAGCCTCCCAGTTGCCTTCTGCCTCTCTGTGAGTGCCGGCATGTGTGTGTGTGTGTGTGTGTGTGTGTGTGTGTGTTCTCTGTTTATTAGCGTCTCTGCTTGTGAGCTTTCATGCCTGTGTTTGTGCATGTAACGCAAAAGTATGTGTGTGTGTGTGTGTGTGTATGTGTGTGTGTGTGTGTGTGTAGACGTGTGTGTATGTGAGAGAGAAAGAGTAGTGTGAACCTAAACGCTGAGCAGAAAGCCCTGAGGGGAACAGAGGAGCATATTGTGGAACATATCAAAATACGACTCAAGTGCAGATTAAACTGTATAAGTAGGTTATTGATGCAAAATGTTCCGCAACAGCTAGAATTCAGTTATAAATTATTGAATTGAATTGAATTGAATTGAATTGAATTGAAATCTGAGATTCCAAAAGCAAAATGTAATTTGAGCTCCTCATTAAGGACAACATCAAAGTCCGAATAAGTGCATGGTGTGGATGTGGGGGTGGTTGGTTGTCAGTGATGGCTGGTGGGGGGAAAAAAAAAAAAAGTGGGTCTTTGCCACATTTATCCACTCTCAGTAACAACCACAGTATGATTTAGGTATCAAACAAATACTGATGGTTACAATGCAGTTATAAAAACACATCACTAAAAAGATTCCCAACAATTCAACAATGTCTGAAGTCGTCCTCATTGGGACAATACAGTTGAATAGGAGGATGCTGATTGGCTAAATCTACGTGTCAGATCTTCTGTCAGCAGCTAACTGCACTGTCAGCTGCCCTGGGTGATGTTCCCACTGACCTCAGTGAAGCTCTTTACAGACAAACACGGAGAAACCACAAATTACTGCAACATTATAACCAACAGCAATGACTCTTATTTTATATATTACACGTGTTGTTGACTATGTTGCATATTTAAAGGAAGAGTACATACATAAATTCAGGCATATTTGACCATTAGTTTTTCTATGGTAGTCCTAATATCACCACTGATCTGCCATGATGCAGTTGACCTCACCATGTGTAGCTTTCACGTGCTGAGCCCATTACCCCTTTTCCACCTAACAAGAACTGGTGCTGGTTCTGTGCTGGTGCTAGAACTGGTGGTTAGTTGGTTCAGATCCCGTTCCTCCTCCTACGAACCGGTTTGCTTTTCCATTGCTAAGGAGCCAGTCAGGGCCATGTCATTGCATCACCTTTTAATGTCAGTATGTCACTGCATACGTAGCTGGTTCCCCAACAACCAGCTGTTAGCAAGCTAGCAGCTGTTAACAAACTACTGTTACCCTGTTACTATCAGTCAGTCATTATCTTCTATACCTGCTTTCTCCACACTTGGGTCGCAGGGGTCTGCTGGAGCCTATCCCAGCTGTCAATGGGCAAGAGGTGGGGTACACCCTGGACTGGTTGCCAGCCTATCGTAGGGCTAACATGAAGATATTCTAGTTATAACATGATTGAGCTAACAAAGCAGTTTTGCATTGCTACGTGTGGTATTTATTCAGTTTTGGGAAATCACAATGTCGCTGCTGGTCGCATATGACAGCGAAGCACACCCTTGCTGTAATAATGCTTAAATGGAGGAGGAGGAAATGTGTGTTTACGGCGGTGGAAAGACAACAAACTGGTGCAAAGTCAGGCACCAGCACGGAACTAGCACTGGGTCTTGATTGGTGGAAAAGGGGTACATGTGATATCAGAGCATTTCAACCAATCAGAAGAATTCACCCATTTTTGTGATTGGTTGAAATGGTCTAACATCACATGGGCTCATCTGAAATGGCAGCCTTCAGGAAATCATCCATAATGGGGAAGTTTTGTCTTTTGAAGATGGATATTTTAGTTGTATGAGCTCTCTAATGACGTTATAATCTAACTTCCAAACTGTAGTTTGACCAGGGGTTTTCTATTGCTTTAAATGAAATATACTTATATTTGAAAAAAGTCCATCAAACAAAAAGAAAGAAATTTCAGCGAGGTCAGTATTGATGTATTTAACCAAGAACAGTCTTTTTCTAATCTTAATAAAAAACAATAATCCAACAATAATAAGTCATTCATATAAAGAGGAGAACAACTTAGGATTTCTGTGACACTGACTGCAACCATAGAGATACATCTGATACAAAAATCAGGAAATCATCACTGTGAGTATCATCTCTGACTTTGGGCATTTTGTGGTCCAGAGGGAGTCTGGTTGTATCTCATGGACGACATATTTACTGTCACTGTTTGTGTCATTATAGCTGTCAGTAGCAGGAATTTGGCAGGTTATCTTGGCCTATTGTAGATCTCTTTGAGCTATAATAGATTAGAGACTGGTATCAGCACACACACACACACAAACACAAATGGGCACACAGCCCTTAGCACTGGTTCGACACACATAGACACACACAAATAAGCAAACACACAGTATGTGCACACATCTACAGACAGCACACTTTGCCTACTGGCTCACACACACACACACACACACACACACACACACACACACACACACATTCTGCTCCATGGGTTTATCTTCATGATGATAGTAATCAGTATGAAGCCCACTGGCTACAGCAGCAGGCTGCTTGGTAGTCATTACCGTTAGCTTAACTGTTTACCCTCGTTAATCAAATTAGCAAGTCACACACCCAACCACACACACAAACCTGCACACACTCACAAACATGTCTCACACACACTTCGCTGAAACACACTGCTTTACACAGCCACACACAGTAGATGTAAACATAGAGAAGGGCTCAGAGTTGCATCTGAGATTAATTATTTCTGTCCTAAAGCAGAGACACAGTCAGAGACGGGGGTGGGGGGGGGAAGGAGAGAGGACGAGCCATCTCCACACTTCTCTAGGTAGAGAGATATAAATGAGATAAATACGTGGAGATGGTGAGGAAGAGAACGATGAGACACTGGGATCCAGTGGGTGGCCGACAGACAGGAATGAAGATGTATGCAGGAGCTGAAGTTACGTTTCAACTTCTCGTCTTAAACCTGAAATCTCAGAGTACCCCCAAGTATCCAGACAAACAACAAGGAAACAGTGACAGCCAATGCAGGGAGCCTGGAGGCTATAAGAGAGCTTTTAGTGTCTCCATGTGTCTCCATGTGTTGTCTTGAAGCCAACTTTTTGAGGCAACGGTTATGGGAAGTTTTGTTTCCAGTAAGGATGGGGAGCAGCAATAAATCAATGGGTATGATACAGTGGGCGCTGAGGATCAATATATAATGAACATGAAGATAATAGTTGGTTGAAAAGCCCACATGCATTACTTTAAAAACTGTAACAGCAGCTACTGAGCATCAGCCATTAAGTAAGAGTATTTCCTAGAAACAACTGACCCCCATAAACTGTGTTGCATCTCTTTAAACATGAATATCAGCATTAAGGCCCACAGTCGGCTGTGTCCAATGATCAATCCAATAAAATGTTTTCATACAAGAAGTCCACAGTGTTACCCAAACCATTGATTGATAGATAGATAGATAGATAGATAGATAGATAGATAGATAGATAGATAGATAGATAGATAGATAGATAGATAGACTTAGAGTAATATAATATACACTCTAGAGAATGTACAGTACTACACAAACAGTTTTTACAAATTACAATAGTAATAGTAAAAATATGAAATTTAAAATACAAATATTGAAATTAAAATGTATCCACAGGGTACATGCCACAGTATATATACACTTTCATGGAGTAGTTTGCAAGGACAAAATACAACAAACCTGTTATTTATCTGCCCCGTGGTTGGTTTTATCCTTTCACGGCTGCACTCATTTTGGATTTATACTGCTCACAACAACCCCGCAGTGCTGGTCTGTGGGGTTAATTGAGTCAATGGAGACAAGAGGTTACAGCTCAGTGAGAAAAAGAGGCCTGATGGGCTTCAAAAGCACAACTCTAATTGTGGTGAGGAACCAAAGCGAGCTAATCGTTTGTAAAGCAGAGTGTTGTCCTGCAGTGAAAGAAAGACGGAGATAGACACACACACAGTTTGAATGCAGTTGTATTTTTATTATTACTGTGTACCTGTGTCTCACCATCGTCTGTTATAACCAATAGATGCATTATACATTACAAAAAAAAAAACCTGTGCGTCAGCATAATGCGAAGAAAAATGAAAACATTTGTCACAGATCGTCAGCGTTTTATCAGGAGCTTTGTAGCACACACTCACGGGGAAATAATCAGTTTGGCAAGTAACTCAATCCAACAACAAAAACAGAATTTACTCTTTCTATTTTTTCTTCAGCTTTCCATAAGCAAGGAAATGAGAAATGGATTTTAATTGTTTTACGATTAGCACAAAAAAAAGGAAAGAAAAAACAATTAGGCGCGTATCCAGTGATGTCACTGTCTCCAAGATGGTGATGCATCAGTTTACAGTGCAAATTGGAAGATGTTCAATAAAGGAACCGAAGGCTGATGCTGTCCCTCTCCATCTAAATGTTCCCAGTAAAGATTTATGGAGAAAAGGAAACTGTGTGTGTGTGTGTGTGTGTGTGTGTGTGTTTGCATTTTGGTGTGTGATAGTTACTCTGTATGTGGTTTCTTTATACTAAGACAGTGAAGGGATGAGACGAACTAAAGCAGCTAAAGCCCAGATTAGCAGGCAGCCATCTACTCTGTGATCCCATCTTACAACCGCTATAGAACAGTTTTATCTCAGCTATACATTATATAAATACACACTTGACCGTTTACACACACACACACACACACACACACACACACACACACACACACACACTGAGACAGATTAGCAAGCAGCCATTTATTTGCAGTACAATCTTTAAATCCACGACTGGCTGCAGTGAATTTTAGTGACGCTACCATAATGACTGCTAAATCAATTTCCAAAACAGTGCATTATGTGCACGGATTATATGGCAAGCATTCATTTACAAGCAAATGACTTACTCGACTCCTGAGGACGAGGAAAGATCTAAAAGACAGAGGATCTTCACTGTACAGCTCAGTTATTGGTGCATTTCAGGTAATTACTGCAAATATTCTGTTGAAGAAAATGTTAATGGTTGTCAAGTAGGTGTACTTATCTACTTGTACTTGTAAATGAAATTTTTCTGCTGTATTTACATCTGAAAACATGAATAAAATTCAGAACTGCTGCAGCATTTTTATTGTTAATTTTCAGTTCATTTTTTTCAGGGTAATTAAAAACTTGATTCATGTTTTTTTCACCACTGACACTGGTGTTTAAAAGCAATAATATACTTAATAGTTATTTTGTTTTTCTTAACTGTGCTAAAAATATTTCCTTCCACTGATCCATTAAAATGAGGTTCACAGGTTCATTTCTTCATTTTGTAAATTCTGGTAAATATACCCAGTTATTCAGCCTAATGTGAATCTACACAAACAAATTGATTGGACACTGTCACAGTTTTCACTCTTTTATTTACTTTTTTCTGCTCTGGTTCCTAACTATTTTTAAATCTGTGCCACATCGTAGATTTATTTGTATACTTATATATATGTCTATGTATGTTTCCCTTGCAAAAATCAATTATTCAATTATGCAGAAAATCATATTCCAGTGACTGTATAATGTGGAGCATTCCCCTTATTCAGGAGAGAGGGGTCACTGATTTTTTAACTACAGCTATGACATATTCATGTATGCATGAATGCACACAAACATAAGCACACAGATGAGTGTAGACACGCACACTCGCGCAACTCACACACACTCACACACACACACACGGACTGTAGAAAAGACAGAAACCTTGCCAAACACAGAGAAAGCAGACAGGGAGACAGAAAGGTAAAGAAGGGATGAGAAATGAGACACAAATGCTGGATAAAATACAAATACAGGAGATGGGAGGTAAAAAGCAGAGACAATGACAGGGGAGGTAAATCCAGGAAAACAGTATAAAGAGACAGAGATGGTGTGGGAAACAGAAAATGGATAGAGGAGTTAGACAGAGGACACAATAGAGAAGAATTACAAACTAAAAGCTTGAAGCAAATGAAAGATGTAAAAAAGAGATGATAGTCAAGTCAACAGAGACAGATAACCATGAAGTTGGATGTTTATTTACTTTGAAACAAACATCTACAAATACTGCATTTATCTACAACTATTGGAATACAACAACCAGGTGGCAGGTACATGATGGTGAGATCTGTCACAGTATCAGTACAGTGCAACAATACTATACAACCAACACTTGTTCATCCAGTACTGACCATAGATGTGGTTCCATCAAGGAAGTGACTATTTACAGCGTACATATAAATCTGAGAGACTCCCCTCATGTGACTTCTGTACTCTACACCCAATGTTACCTACAGGCCACAAATGTATTCTAACAACTTAGTGTTATATCAGTTTTGTATGAGACCGGGTCAGTAGATGATATGTAATAAACTTCAAACACCTGCTTGAATATCAAAAGGAAGCTGTTTCCACTGAGCAAACCTGCAGAGATTAATTATTTCATTCCTTCACAACATTTTGTACAGTTACAGTCAGTGTGAACGGTCAGAGCGAGGCAGGTAGCGGAGGATCAGTGGGAGGCAGTCAGAGAGACATAGATGTTGTACTAATTGTGGTCTACCCCTGATGTGGGTGGAAATGAGATCCTGAAATAACTACTTCCTGGTTCTATTTTCAGCTGAGGTCAGCAGCGGAGGAGTACACCATGCTGAGAGGTGTGATGTGGCTCTGTCGGTTTGACCCACACCTGCTGCGTATCCTTCACTCAAACCCTGGAGGGTGAGTGTGTCAGTGTGTGTGTGTGTGTGTGTGTGTGTGTGTGTAAGCAGATATGCATATATGCAACACATGTGTCCAAATGCAAACAGGTAACTGTTAGAGTGTGTCCGCTGAGTGTGTGTGTGTGTGTGTGTGTGTGTGTGTGTGTGTGTTTTTGTTCGTTTGGGTGACCTTGACTGGGAGCACAAACACACACAGACCTGCCTCACTAGAAACACATGTCTGTTTGTGTTTTGTTTTCTCTTCCACACACGCAAACACACAAATGCTCTCTCAAACTACCTTGGACACATATCATTTGGTAATCTGTTCACGGACACACAGAGAGACACACACACATGCACACATATCATACCTCACACAGTAACTCATGCAAATAACTACACATGCTTACACACTCCATCATGCACACATATGTAAACACAAATACAGAAATAGTTTAACCTTGCAAAATGACACACGTTAGCATTTTCTGCTTCTCTCTCTCTGTCTCTGACACACACACACACACACACACACACACTGTAGCATTGAGTCATCAACGCTCTGCTGTAAGTCTTCCTCTCATCTCTTCCCTTCGCTGCAGAGTCTATAGTACTGTAAGTGAAGGTCACACAAACACATAAACCTGTGAGTGCACTCACACATACAGTGCACATAGGAGTCCTATACAAACAGTTTTCACTCTTTTATAGTACTTAAAATCTCACTTATCATGCGATACCCTCAATAAGGTATCTGATTGGCCCACATTTATCCCCACCCCCTACTCATCCAAACATACAGCCAGACTCATGTAGAACTATCTTCAGCAGCAACAAGAACAGGGAGTCCTGCATCAGACAGTATGAGCCCCACAGAGACCTGGCCTCGGCATCACTGAGTCAGTCTGGGAAAAGACAGAAGACACTGAGACAGACAGGAGCGCTGTCTGTTCTCCAAGACGCTGGAACAACCCACCTGCCAAATACCTTGAAACACTGTGCAGAGGTGTACCGAGGAGAACTAGTGTTGTTTTGAAAGCAAAGGCCAATCACACCAAATATTCATGATGTTGAATGATTAGCACTAAACTATTTCTGGAATTATGTTTGAAAGCATCCTCATTTTACTATTAGTGCTTAAATTTTTACGCACTAATAACATATGTACCCTGTTTAACTGGGACCATACAACATAAGGTCAAACCCATTTCTATTGTCTTAATGTACATATATAGTTTACCCATTAAAATAACACACTTTTGAAAACAATGTCCTTGGTTTTCTTGTTGCTAAACATAGTTCTTTATGATTCTGGCTGGATGATTGGGGTCGTTGTAATGCCGCAGAATTAATTGCATCAGACACCTCCTTGATAGTACTGTGTGAAGTCGCTGAAACCTTTGCACGCTGCTGTATGTGTGTACTGTAATGAGTGTGATATCATGTGCTCTTTGTGTTTGAATGTGATTGTAAACCTGTCCTTCCAATTGTGTGCCTGTAGTACATAACTGTAGTGTGTGTGTGTGCGAGCGTGTGTGTGTGTGTGTGTGTGTGTGTGTGTGTGTGTGTGTGTGGCTGTAAGGGGCCTGGTTTTTCCCCTGCAGGCTGGTTTGAATCGATAGCACTGGAAAGTGCTGAAATAGCAGCCTGATGCACACGCACACACACACACACACACACACACACACACACAACCACACACAGATACAGAAGGGTGACTCACTTGAGCAGAAAACATGAACAAGAATGCTGACTTCTGAAACAAGGCAAACAGAGAGAGAGGGAGAAAAGAAACAGGGTGACGAAAGAAAGCAAGAAAGAAGGAAAGCCACCGCTTCCACTTCAGACTTATTTCAGCTCGCAGTGTATGCAAAGGTGACATTCAGCATTGCTGCATTCAAAATCTACTGTGCTGTATGCATGTGTATGTTTGTGTGTGTGTCTGAGTCCATTTGTGTGTATATGAGACGGTGTTAAGTGGCTGCTGTATATGTGTAGCCTCATTATCCCACTAATCCCTTTCTTCTGTTTTCCATATTCTTCATGCTGCACTGTTGCTCTCAGCTCTCACTTTCACTTTCACTTGACATTCATTTCAACTTACAGTAAAATGACCATTGTGTTATTGGGAAGAAAACTTTTTTTGCTCAATTAAAAAATGTCACTTATTTTACCCCATGTCTTTACTATTTTTAGCTGTAACAAATGATGCGTAACATATGACCTTTAAAGCAAACTAACACTTTACCACCTGAGCGTCCAAATTTCAACCTGGATTTTTTTATGCTTATTAGGACCCGAGCCCAAGCCAGGGGTAAGGGCCCTATTGTATCTGTAGTGGTTCTTTCTTCGTTCTTATTATTACATCTCTCTGAGGCTTCATTTGGCCACACACCAGGTCTGGTGACAAATTTGATAAAATGAAAAACCAAACCCCTCAGTGCAAAAATAGGCTCTGTAGCACCACCTATGTTCAGAAAGGAATGTCACAGAGACACGGGAGGAAAGCCGAATTGTAGTACTCATCAAAACCTAAAAATCACGCGCTGATACCCCGAGGCTAAAATCAACAGGATCTCGGGAAATTGCAAGTCAATCTTAAATTTAACAACAAAATTTAACTGAAATCTCCTTCCAGGGTGTACATGGTAGCGGCTTGAAAAGCTAACAGATGACTTAGGACACAGTGCTGACCAAAATGACTTTGGGGATTTTTAATTACTTGAATCATTTGGATTTTATAAGCCCTCAAAGTTGGAGTGCTCCTCTGTGTCCTCCTCTTCAGCTCCATTGAAATGAATGGGGAAAAACGGCACTCCCGTCACTATGAGCCCCACACAGACTAAAGTATAAGTCTGACAGCTTTCTAACCTATGCCGAATGAAAGAGCACGAAAAAAACGTTTGATCAACTTTAAGGTACTTTTCAGGACGTTTTCTAAAAAAATTTTCTCCTACTTCTCCCCTCTCTGCTCTCTCTGCACTGCAGGTCATGTGACCTCACTCTGAGCAGGAGAGCAGTCCCCAATACACACACAGTATAAAAGCTGAGAAAGGGCTGAGAAAACTCTCAAACTAAAACTGTCACAACTCAAAAATGGTACAAGATAGAAAAAACATGTAAATACAAAACTTAAAGATCAAAGTCTCGTGACTCTTTTAAAACTTTAATGAAGTTTGTAGGTCAAACTATGTTGACACAGTGGAAGCTCAAACAGGTGTGGGTTTCACTGTTTTCTCCATTGGATTGCATGACAGAAAAAGCTGCGCCGATCAGCATCCT
>OOFC01008802.1:2215-12660 GCA_900323345.1 Pseudochromis fuscus
TGCCTCCCTCCTCCCCCTTTGTGCCGCCTGCCTCCTGCACTGTGCTCGCTCTACCTGCTCGCAGCGCTGTGGACGAGCTCTCGCAGCAGCTCTGCCTCTTGTGTCTGAGCGCTGTGCTGTTGCTCCATCCATTTCCATGCCTCCCTCCTCCTTCCTCCTCCTCCCTCCTCCTCCTCCTCCCTCCATCCATCCCTGTACGGCTCATGAATGTTTAGACACGGCAATTGTAGCTGAAAGCCACTGAATTAACCCTCAGGACTCGAACACACTCTCAGTTTTTTCTCTTTGTTCTCGCTTTTTGCTGCGACCTCACTCACTGTGTATGTGACCCCCTGAATACTACAATCACTTCTCTTTAGAGGGACTGATAGTCTATTAACTTTGTGGTCCCTGCTCTTTACTGCTGGGTTTTTGTTATCAGCACATTGTCTGAAGGTGGGAGTGTGTATGCCCCTCTCCAAACGTCCACCATCAACGTACAAGTCAGTCAGCTCCACATATAACACCAGCGGCATTATAAGAAAATTGGCTCATAAAATAACCACGAGCAAAAACAAGAAATTTGTGTGATGAATAAGTAAATATTTACCACCCTCCTCCCTCAGCTGCTTAATAATTAACTGTCTTTAAACAGGACTGGAAAACAGATAAAAATCAAACTGCTGTGGAGCTGTTTCTGATGATGAGCTCATCCAGTCCAGAGACCTTCAGACGTCACCGGATCAGAGTCTTTAAAAGGCCTTAGATCAAGTCAAGTCAGTGGAGAGGCAGGTGAAGCTTCAAGTCTTACCACCTGAACTACCCAAACTAAGTCCAGTATGTCAGAAGATTAAAGCTTGAGCTTCAATTTCGACTTTTTCCGTTAAAAAAAATGTAAAATTCAAAATAAAGTTAAAAAGTAGCAACAGTTTGTCACTAGTTTCAACAAAGACAAAGTGAATCATACAACCTGCAACTTAGACGTCGACTAAAGAGACAAAACCTGCACCTGGACTGATGATGACACCAACATATATACCTTTACATAGTGTTGTACATAGTACTACATAGTACTGGAGATCGGTCTTGGTCTTGAGACCGGTCTTGAGACCACTTTTTAAGGGTCTCGTCTCAGCATCAAAGGCATCTTTACTCGGTCTTGTCTCCGTCTTGGACAGGGTGGACTCGGGTTTTTTGATCAAGACTGGTCAAAATCAGACCAGCACTACTGTGATAAGTGAGAAAAGTAAAAGTAGCTGCTGCCTTCCTGGTGTCATGTGGTCTTTGTGACCTGTCCTCTGGACATAGAGAGAAGACGAGGACAAGTGGAGACGCTACGAAAATTAGTTTTTGTTGCTGTTGCATTTATGTAAAAGTAAACTTAATTTAAAACAAAAAATACTGGTCATTTGGTTCAGTTTTGTTGTGATCTTTCTTGGATATAAACAGTCTTGGTCTTGTCTTGGTCTGGATACTCTTTAGTCTTGATAATGTCTTGGTCCCGGTTGGTACGATCTTGACTACAACCCTAATCTCAGTCCCTTCATGTTAGCTAATGAACAAATGAAGATGTATCATCCAAAGTCCTCAGAGAAATGAAGAAAAATAAAAAATGTTGAACCTTTGAAGAGCTTTATTGTGAAATTGTAAACATCTCTACGATGTTACTTTGTTACTATGATGTTTTGAAAAGCTCGCATTAGTCCCGCCGGTGTTCACAACCGATCCTCTGCATGAAAACTGATATCAAGTTGAAATAAACCACAATGAAAACCAACAAAAGTTCAACGTTAGCATTAATCATCCAGATGTATCCTGTGGTGACCTCTTTGAAGGTACTTTGAAGTCTTTGCTGAGTCGAATGTAGACGATTTAAAGAGTCTTTGACATGCTTCACACGTCACCTTTCTTCTGTCGAGGCCGAGTCTGAATGCTTAACCGTTCGTATCGATCGGACAGGAAGTCCTGCTGCGACCGAAACGCCGCGCTGCTGTTTGTTTTGTTGACGTCACGCGTCCGTCTGGCAGGTGAACAGTGTGATGCACTGAGGATAAGGAAGATGTTGAAGGGAAAAAAAAAAAAAATCAAAGCAACTTTAATCCAATGCAGACTGTGAGAGGCTTTTATTGTCCTCCAGCCTTTATCAGCCGGCCTGAGTCATGTGTGAGATCAATAAAAAACAAGCTGCAAGTCTACAGTCAATCTGTGCCTGACTCCAGTCTGATGTCTCCTGCTCTTTCTTCTCTAATGAAGCTGAATCCCATTAACGAATCCGAGGAGGAAGAAAAAATGGCAGCAATTACTATCAAATCTTGGTGGGAATTATCTCCACAGCTATATGATATCCTGCCGTCCTCACGAGGGACAACGTGATTATGTTAACAAAGAGGCCATCTGTGTCACGGCAAATGACTGCACGGCAAAAGCAGCAGAGAAATCCAGGAAACATCCTTGTAAAGAGTATATGTGTATTTTTAGCACTCGAAATATTCCCCCCCAAAAAAAAGTATTTGAGAGAAAAACTTCGACGCAGGAGCTCGATGTTGAAGAGCTTCCACGATGGTCTTAGGAAAAAAGCCGTTTTCAGGTCTGGATCGGCCCGCACAAAGCGAGCGCGCGTGATTGATTTCTCTGGTTTATCCCCGGCAGATGAGAAAGTTTGCATGTCTCGCTCCCTAAACCTATAAATCACATCGATCAGCCGGGATAATAAGGCCATGCCTACACATCCCCGGAGAGCGAGATGAGAAAACAATTAGAGAGCGGCGTTTGGTAGACGAAACAAAAGCAAGACCTAGATAGATAGATAGATAGATAGATGGGTGTAAAGGCGACGAGGAAGAGGAGGCAGGGATGAGGATGATGCTGGTACGAGCTGTCAAAAGTTGCAGAAGCAGAAAGTGTAAGAGAAAGGAGTCATGAAATATAGGGCAGGGTGTGTTGTTTTCTCTCAGATGTCTTCTCCTACTCTGTTGCTGAGGCTGTTCGGTAACCTCGACCTCCTCCTCCTGACCCGTGGAGTCATTTCCTGCTGTGGAGGGTCGGTACTGTCTGAAAAATAACAACCTTAACATTGTTTTATATCCATTTGAGTCGACTTTTCTCCATTAGTTTTAGCTTTTATTAGGAAATAGATGAATGTTTCTTGCTAGTATTTTATGTGAAATGTGTTAATTGTTTCCATGTTGGTTAATCCGCTGCAGAAAATAGTCCCCATTAAATGCACTACTACCTCCTGTGTGAGTAGCTTAGAGTCCACCCGAAAACAAAATGTCTTACTTCCTGATTGATATCCATACTACATGACTTTCATCATCTTGCCCGGAGCAACTTCCACTAGTCGTAGCACCATCTGTCAATCAACCTGCCGTTAGCAGCACAGCTCAGATTACCACCAGGAAACACTGACAGAGAGTACTAGTAGTACTCAGAAGTATCATCAGTTAGTTTTGTAACAAACTGTAAAGTGTTGCTTTGGACTCTGAGGTCGTTGAGTTGAAAATGTTTCAATTAGAAACATTTTTACAGGATGTCATTGGACATTCAGTTGGTTGCTAGGTGACGATAAACAAATATTCTGTTTTATTATAAAGTGCAGCAGGTGTATTGATGATGCTACAGTACTAATGTAATCTAGTAATGTTAGCTAGGTAGCTGTGGTGTTTTGTTGTGTTTCAACGGACCAATCAAAATACTCCAAACACGTGAACTTTAAAGACTAATTCATGCTCAGTGGTAAATCACAATTTGTTCATATTCTGTGATCATTTGTGCATGTTGACATTCATTTTTTCCTAAATCTGTTAATGTTAGCAAACGGATACGTAGAAAATGAAGCTGTGTGTTTGGAAATCATTGGACAACTGTCAATAATTTAAGTCAGAAACATTTCTAAACATCCATACGATGCTACTTTGCTAACATTCAGCCTCCACTTTTGTCACTCCATCGTCACCATGTTTGTCATTGTCAGACATGCTTGACTCTGAGGCGCCCTCTAGTGGAGATATTTCACAGCCTCTTGGAAAGAAACTACAGTAGTATGTATATTTTTGTATAAAACAACTTTTTAGAAAATTATTTTGTAAAACTGTGTATTTGTGACTTGGAAAGTTTTAAGATGTTTCAATCCTTTTAATCAATCCCTTGTTGTCAGTAAGAAAAACTGGGACATAACAGTTTAAACCATCTTTTGTGTTGTATTTTTCTGGGGTCCACCCACCAGATGTTCTTGGACTTTGATCACATTGGCCCCACCCCCTTCACCTGTTCCCAGTCCCCTGATCAGCTGCCCTGCAGTTACACCTCCTCAGCTTGTATTTGTGTGTTTGCCTGAACTCTCCACCTCTGCCTCACCCTGTGGTTTCCTGCCTGTTTACTACAGTAAACCACCTTCACACTCTTCTGCCTGGTTCTGTCCAAGCTAAAGGTTCCTGGAGCTTTGTTATTAATCCATTGAGAGGAGGTTGTGGGTGTGATGCCCGGGTCAGCTGGGGCTAAAATGGCTGCAGCATTTTGTTGTGTTTTTAATTCTGTTGTCAGATTTGTTAGAGTTACAGTTGAACAATTTAGCGCAGGTTTGTTACTGACTCATGGTTTTGAGGCTGGTATTCACCCTGTAATTCACAGTTTTCATGAGGAGGAAGTAAACATCTTGTCTTCAGGCTGCTGCTCTGATGGATGATTTTTTTTGACCTGGCTTTTGACTGGGTTTGGATTTGGTGCGGTTTGTTTTTGACCTGGTTCTGGGTCATCTACCTCGCGGCAGGTTTTAGACTTGTTATTTACTTGATTTCTGACCTGGCTTTAGTCTGGCTTTGAGATGGTTTCTGACTGGTTGATAAATGAGTCTGGACTTGATTTTTTGCTGGTTTGGGTAGATCTGGATCTGGATCTGGACCAGGTTTGGGTAGGTTTTAGACTGGTTTTGGATCTGTTTTTTTGGACTGGTTTAGTCCTACTTTTGGAAATGTTTTTTGACTTAACTTTCAACTGGTTTTGAGCTGGTTCTGGCCCAACTCTGGACCAGTGTTGGGAAACTTTTAGATTTGTTCTGGCATAGATATGGACTTGATCTGGTCTGGTCTTGACCTTGCACTGGAGCACCTACCTTTGGGCAGGTTTTAGACTAGTTATTTAGTTGACTTTTGACCTGGCTTTAGACTGGCTTTGAGGTGCTTTTAGATTGGTTCTGGACCAGTTTTGGGTAGACTGTAGACTGGTTTTTGATTTGATTTTGGACTGGTTTGGTCCTGGTTTTGGACATGAATGTACTTGTGTTAGCTTGTTTGTTTTTTACTTGGGTTTAGCTCTGGACCAAAGCTGCTCAGGTGTGGACCTGTTTTAGAGTTGGGTAGAGATGTGGTTTTGGGTTTGGTCCTGGTTGTAGACTGTATTTGTTTGGTTTTGACTGGTTGGGTCCTGGTTTTGGACTCCACACTTTGAGTTGGTTTGTGTTTTTGTATTTCTGTTGCACTAGAGTTTTAGTTTTTTTGTTGTTTTTTTCACCACAGCTTGAATAACATCCATATCTCTGACTCTTTCAAGTTATTTACTATGGATTTCTGTGAGCGAAGGTAAAAATACTCGTGTCTGTTGAACGTCTCACTTTAACTTTTACTCCAAAGTGTCTCTTATCTAGTCCAAGGTTGTTTGTTTTGACCTCACTGTGGTGAAGCTGTTACTGATTGAATTTGGATGTTTTCTCAAGTGGAAATTTCAGATAATACCTTTGGGCTTAAGGGGTTAAACCTCTAAAGTTTGAAGGTGTTTATATAATTTAGTAAGTTACGTAGTGGATCCTGTGATGTCAACAAGGACTCTCAATCCTGGTTTTCTTCTCTTTCTTGCAGGTTTTGTACCATTTCTGAGGCGGGAGGTTGATCCATCTTCAAGATGTCACCCTCAGCGGGATGCTGGTCGTCCTGGTTACCACAGGGAGCTGTTGATGGGAACCCATTAAAGGTCTGGATCTTAATTTTTTAAGCTGTGATGGCCACAGCTGTCCTCCCGTCACTAATGTATTTAGGAAAACCACATTTGTACCAACGTTAACCTTGAAATGAGCAGGTGTGAAGCCTTTTTATCTGAACCACTAAAAATACAGTTTCTTATCTGAACTTTGAGGAGATGTATGAAATGAAATGACAGGGAAAATGTCTCTTTAGTCCTTTTTAGATCACATCTCTGGTCATATTGTTCACTTACCCGTTAATTTTAGCAAAACCAATTAAATTTGTTTGTGTTTTTATATCAAAGTTCAATCACATGTACTTCATGGTAAAAACATCCACCTGTCAGTCAATCTGTTGTTAGCGACACGGTTCAGATTACCAGCAGAAAGCATTGGCACAGACTAGCAGCAGCTGTTGTAGTAATCAGTAATTAGTTGAAACAGTATCGTTAGTTACTTCTGCAACAAACTGTAAAGTGTTGATATTGATTGTGGTTGAGTTTGTGTGACAGTTTGTACAGATGGTGATTGAACATGGCTTCAGTTGTGTTGCTAGGTGAAGATGATGGTGTTCAGCAGGTTTGTATTTGGGCTGTAGCTGTTTGGGGAGATGCTACAGTGCTTGGTACTGATGTTGTCTAGTACCCGAAAGATGTCACGATTCGTCGGTTCAACGCTTGCAAAATGTCGTTTCAGGTGAACCTTAATCAGTGTTTTACTGTCAGTTAAGTGAATATTTTGTGACATTCGTCTGGATTTATTTCACTTCCTGACGTCTGAATTGCATCACTGATTTAAACCGACTCGGTGTCCACTGCTCCGTGGTTTCCTTATTTGGGCGAACAGGCCAATTAGAGCCTCATAGCTTTTAAGAACCTGCATCAGAGCCACAAAGGGAAACAGGAGGAAGAGGCTTAAGTGAGACTGACACAAACATACAAACTGCTGTAAGCTGCTGCACTTAGACGCCTGACGAAGGATTTGAGGTTGATGAATTTAAAAGAAAACACAACGTATACAAACTAAGACCTGTACTCTCCAGTCTAGACTTTCTTTTATTTAACTCTCTCTGACATATATTTATGTGACCTCGGTTTTGATCTATTTAATGGAAATCTGAAAATAATCAATCACCCTGTCTGCAGCGTTGTGCTTGAAGAGCACCATGCAGTCAAATCTCTCAAGGTAAATGAAGTCCTCACTGAGCTATACAGTGTACCTATGGAAAGCTAGATGTTAGATATTAGCAAATCAATACTGGATTTATTATAAAACCTGCGCTTTTTGGATCAAATATTTATTTTTAATTTCATCGCAGTGGTTTCATCTGAACACTTCTTGACGCTACAGGAAGTGACCTCACAGGTGTCCACACTTTACTTTATTCTCCGGTTTGTTTTCATGGTTTTATTTAAGGTTGATTTTTATTCCTGTTTGTGTCGTTTTATCTTGTGAGTTTTAACCCAACAATCACAACTGTTATTTCCACAGGTGAACAAAATACTTTACTCCATCCTCTTAAAGGAACAGTGCGTAATATTTCAAGGGATCTTTTCAAGATGCCACTTCCCTGCAGTTTTACCGCATCTTTGAACTAAATAGCACCTGATGTCAGCTTGTTTAGGCTAACATAGCGACGGATCTTATCTTGTTTAGGTTAATGTAGCAACTGGTGGTAGCTTGTGTAGGCTAACATCGTAAACGATGTCTTGTTTAAGCTAACACATTGGCTCACATTATCTTGTTTAGGCTAACACTGCCTTGCGTAGACTATGCCTGATATCATCTTGTTTAGCAGCGGATGTTGTCTTGTTTTGCCTAACCTTGTCTTTAAGCTAACGTTACATTATCTTGTTTAGCCTACCACATTAGCCGCTACGTATCTTTATATACGTACAGTATGATATACTGTACAAACGCTTGATATTCTAGGTTGTGGTTCCCGGACGTAAGATAATTTCTTGAGACGACTTTTTTAGTTGATTGTAATTTGGAAATTAAATCCTACACTGTAAATTTAACTACTAATACAGCAATGTAATACAGTAACTATTGGGACATGTAATCCAGTTACTGCTTCTGAATCAGTGTTTTGATGTAATATAATGGGTTAAATGAACAGTGTTAAGTAGCTGCTTCTAGCATCAAGCACAACAGGTTCAGTACCGACAGGAAATGCTATTAGTCCTATAACCAGTTGGTCTGATCTTGTTACTGGACTCCACTGTAAAGATGTGTCCACTTTTCACCTCATTCAGCTGACAATCTTCAGAGCTGTCCGGTCACATCCTCTGGTTTCCTCTGAGTAAATGCAGATGTTTACAGATCTCTTATTGAATGACATAATGCAGGAAGCTCTCCGGTTTCCTACCATTTAATTTTGTCCGGTGCGTTCGGACCCGACAGTTTTCCTGGAAGTCCGACTGCACCAGATGCCTCTCTGCGTGTGTTGGTTGAAATCTCCAGAACTGACAGGTGGTGAAAGTTTCTGCAAAGCATCAACAAAAAGATATAATGAGGGAGGAAAAAAAATCAGCGTTGGTTGAAGTTGGTCCATCCTGCCGCTTCTGGCCTCGTCGGTCAATTTCATATGTGAATGATTTGGGAGTGAACGACAACGACAGCTTCCTAATTGTCGGCTTTATCTCCTTCCTGGTGACAGTTGCCTGTACGGCGACTGGCTGGCGGTCTGACAGTGACTTTTGGACTGCTGTCATGCCAACTGCCGTTTGCCTTGTGATGGACATGTGCGGTGGCTGCTGGTCCTGGCTGGTCTGATTCTGCTGCTTGTTACTGCAAGAGAGAAAGAAAAAGACTGGACCTGTCAAACCGAGCTGCTGCTGCCGCTTCGCTGACTGATCAGACGTCAGTTTAAAATGTACATATTTGATGACGGGCGGAGAGTTTCAGGCTATGACGACACATCCGGGGGTGGTCATTGCTGCAGGGAAATATCCGGACAGTTGCTTTTAGGATTGTTTTCCCTCTGATTTACAGTTTTTTATTGGGCTGGGATGTAGACTGGCTCTGAACTGTGCTTTGGTCTGATTGGTATTGGTTTCAGACTTAGTGTAGGGTTGATTTGGACTGGTTTTGGACTAACTAAGGACTCCACTTTGGGTAGGTTTTAGACCATTTTTTGGACTAATCTTGGGCGTAATTTGGTTTTGGACTGGATGTGGACTGACATTAGACCTTTGTCCAGGTTTTTGGCTGATTTTAGCTCAATTCTTTAGGATTTAGGCTAGGTTTATCTGGGTTGTGGAGCAGCTTTAGACTTGATTCCAGACCAGCTTTGGACCTGATTTTAGACTGATTGTGGACATGGTTTGGATTTGGTTTTGGGCTGGATCCAAGCTATGCTTTGAAGTGGTTTTAGGCAGGTTTTTAGTGCCTTTAGGCTGGATTTTAGATTAAAATCCATTGCAAACTCATCAAAAATCCAGCCCAAATTTTAAATAATTTTGGAATTTGTTTTGGGTTGATGTTGGACTCATCGTGGGCTGCACTTTCTCTACTTTTTTACGGGGTTTGTCATGACTCTGGGCTGCAGTTTTTGTTGGTTTTAGAAGAGACAGACATAATTTGGACTGGTTTTAGAGCTGGTTTTAGAGCTGGTTTTGTAGGGGCTTGGGACTTGATTCCAGACCAGTTTTGGACTTGGTTTTAGACTGGTTTGTGGACATTGTTTGTATTTGGTTTTGAGCTGGATCTAAGCTACACTTTGAACTGGTTTTCAGCTGATTGGTTTTTAGTTGGTCGTGAACTATGTTTTGGGCTCATTTTAAACTAGTTTTGGCCTCTGCTCAGGACTTGGTTTGAGATTGGCTTTGGCTTGATTTTTGGACTAACTGGACAACCCTGTTTGGAGGTTTTGGACTGGCTCTGGGTGTTGGGATTTTAGACTGGGTTTTAACAGATTTTTGAGGTGGTTTGGATTTGGTTTTGGACTCAGTTTGGGACTTGGTTTTAGATTTGCTTTGGGGTTGGTTTTGGCCTGATTCAGGACTGGTATTAGACAGATGGACATAGTTTCTGGACTATGCTTTGGACTGGTCTCAGATTGGTGTTGCAGTCATGTGAACACACTCCTCTGAGTGTACAATCCTAATTCTTTCATTAATTCAGAACATAAACTCTCTGATTTGTAACATTTTCACAGCTTTAAGGGGAATTCAAAATGAGCGAGCGAGTCGAGGCCGTGCAGTCGGAAGATAAATCAGAATACGCAGAAACAGCCGAGCTGCCGGGGGTGGCACACGCGGCAAATTAGGTTTGGGGAGCCTCGCACATTTTCCCGTATTGGATCAACGTTACGCCGCAAACACAACTGTCACATAAAGTTTGTCATAGTTTGAAACACCAAACGAGACACCGGCGAGGCAGAGGGAGGGGAGCTGCTGTAAATTGTTGATAAGGTCCGGCTGTGAAACAACAACGGCACAAATTATTCAAACGACAAACCGAATCTCCCTGAAAAGGTGTCCGAAATCTGTCAACAACACATGCAAGA
>OOFC01008806.1:1180-15051 GCA_900323345.1 Pseudochromis fuscus
GTTTTCCACCGAGCCCTTCACGGTCTCCACCAGCAGGTCGTAGGCGGCAGCCCGGGCAGCGTGGGACTTGCACTTGGGCTGAGCGCGGTCGGCCAGGCTGGGGAGGAGGAAGAGGAGGTTGTGGACTTCCCGCAGGAACTCCTGTCCGTCGCGGGAGAACTTGAAGGGGGGTTTATGCTTGAGGACGCTGGTGGCGAGACGCAGGAGACCGGTCAGCCCGTCGTCCTCGATCGTCCCGTCCTGCTGGTCCAGGATCTCACGGCTGGTGGAGAGAGGAACAGCGAGGTCACAGAAGGCCGATGGTAAACCTCGACAATCAACGATACGCTCTTCATCACAAGTCGGAGACAACGACGAAGCTTTGGCTGAACCGCAAAAGATCAAATCAGAGCAATAACAACCAAAACTACAAATATGAGACTGACATAGTAACTAACATGAACTGGATTTATTGAGTGTGGATATATTATTGACACAGTGTAGAAATCTGCAGTTTGATTTCACTGTTCAAAGCTGCTATGGTGCATGAACCATGAAGTCAGTCAGGTCAGTGTGACGTTCACTGTAGGGATGTGACCATACACTCAACCCACGATTCGATTCCCGATTTTTAAGAAAACTCGATGGAAGTCAAAATGTAGATGATTATTGTTTTCAGAAAAGTTTTCCTATTATGATCTTTTCTTATAAACAAAGTCGTCCTGCTTAATTTTGAGGTCGTTTTAGATTTTCAGTTATTTCCTTGCAAAAAGTGAAACTGAAAATGTCTTCATATAAAAACATTTTGAGATTGGATTTTTTTCAACACAACATGGTGGTGGCTTTTACCGGAGGTCTGAGAAGCTTTACTACGTCCTCACCACCATGGATGTCTGGCCTAGCTAGTGTCATTTTCACGGGCCTTGCGTTGGATGTTGCTGCTCAGACAGCTGCTGTCACAGCCGCTTGCTGTTCTCGACAGCGCCCGACCATGTCCACGCTGCTGTTCAGTGTGTGTGAACATCAACGATGAGCTTTAAAACAGGGCAGTGCATCCACATCAGTAACTTCACCTGCCGCTGCCATGCTTGTTTGGAGTCCGCGCCTGCTGTCCTCAGGTTAGAGGAAGAGACGTGATGGCGTCGAATAAGCGGAGTCAAAAGCAGACCCTGCCCCCTACTGTTTAAAAAGTGTATCCCAATACAAATTTTACTGTGTCGATATAAATCCTCCCTTAAATGCGTTGATTTTTAACTGATTCAGGATATCACATCCCTAGTTCAGTGTAAATAAAACAGTTTGAGACTGTCTGACCTCCTGATGCAGTCAGCGAGGTGTCGTGCAAGAGCGTCCAGATCCAGCAGGGTGGTCTGCATCGAGCCGGCCAGCGACAGAGAGGGAGAGACCTTCTGTGAGTTCAAACAGACCAACACTAGCAACAGTTCATTACAGAAATCAGAGAAATTCGACAGACTATACAATGACTCTATTTATCGACTTGGCTACAGATCGATGTGTGTGGACTGATGCTCCCACCTGGCTGGCGTCTTTGACGTGGATGTTATCGATGAGTTTGCAGAGCAGCCAGAAGTATTCCTTACAGCCGGTCCTTAACAGGGGCTCCTCCTCATAGTCCTCTACCTGCAAATACACAACGTAATCAGACTCCAGCGTCAGGAAAGTAAACATGCTCTGTGCTCAGCAGCATCTCTGTAATCTGATTTGAATATTGAGTGTGTCCCAGTGTCTCCAGCACTGATCCCACAGGAGAGACCATGACTCGAAGAAACAAACTGAAGTCAATGTAGCAAAGCTCAAATTGAGTCAAATCATCGTCCCTGAGGACTACTGACACAGAGTGTAGCCTGCCAACAGATTTTTCTCCTCTGGATGTATAATATACACTTAGAAAGGTCAGCTTAAGTTTGAGAGCCTCTGTGTGTGTGTGTGTGTGTGTGTGTGACCCACCCTGAGGGGTTTGAGGGCCTGTGCATCAGGAAGGAACTTGAGCAGCGTGGAGGCGGCGAGCAGCAGGAAGGATCTGTTGATGGACTCTCCTCCTTCCAAACCCGACAGTGAGAGCTTGTAGAGGCCGTTACACGCCTCGTGCCTCACTGCCGGCTGAAACCACATGCAGCAACACACATGTGAACAAAGATGAATGTGATGAAAATCCTGGGTTTACATAGAGTTACATTTAATGAGTGAAGTCAGTGCAGTTGGAGTTCAAACTTCTATATCATGATTCTGATTTGAGTCACATGGAGAAAGTGTGAAGTAAGATTTCTTTAGCTATGAACAGAAACCAGTTTCAGTTGATCATCGAGCAGCACACACATCTCCCCTGGAAAAACATTAATAACTCAAAGTGTCTCATCAGTACAGCATAAACAATGTGCTTCTTTATGTGAGGATGGATGAATGAACGTAGACTTGTGAGGCAGCTGTGGATGTTGGGACAGACTCACCTCAGGCACCAGCAGGGTGAGTTTCTTCAGCCAGTCGTGGAGGTGGTCGCTGTCAGCCAGGCTGGACTTCACTGTGGACGAGCAGTGAGCCCAGCTCACCAGCAGCCACATGGAGTAGTGAGTCACTGTAGAAACACGCACGTTAGTCTCTCTGCATGTGTCTGTCCTCCTTCTTCCTCTGAGTCTGATCAGTGTCTGATGATATAAAACATGACGCGAATTCTCACCTTCGTGCCGCGACCTGTGGTCAGACTGAGCTTTAAGAACTCTGCAGAACAAAAACAGAACATGTGAATTCAACATGTGTTCAGTCATTTAAAACAAGCTGTCAAATTTCTTCATCTGCAGTACAGTCCACCTGTGTGCAAGGTTGTCGTAGGTGTAGGCCACGTTGATGAGACGCTGGATCAGGTTGGTGCCCTGAACGAGGCTGAGGAACACCTGTGAAGCAGCAGACAGATCAGCTGACCATCGGCTCCCATCACTGCACAGCCCTTCATCAGCCTGGTGGGATATTTACCTCGGTCAGCCGCGGGATGTGCAGACCTTTCCCGTGCTCCACGGTGGATTTGCGGGATTTGCCGGGCCACGCCCGTTTGCGCTGGCTGTCGGTGAGGCCGGACCAGGAGAAGACGTCGTGGTAGGCCAGGTCCAGGTCTGCAGGGTCCACAGCAAACTGGCAGATCAGCTTCAGCAGGCAGGCCAGGCAGTCCAGCAGCCACTACAGACGAGAACAGGACGACAACAGCAATATTTACTCATTATCTTGTTCACAAACAACACAGGAAACATGACGTTCTCATTTAATAGTTGTTATACTTAAATTATCTATGATTTTGTAGTTAGTCGTCTCACCACAGTCCAGGACTCCTGGTCTTTAGGCTCCAGGATGCCTGAGTTGAAGATCTCCAGGAGCAGCTGCAGACCTCCAGAGGAAACAAACTGAAGGAAAGGAGGACAGAAATCAACCAATAACAGAGTTTAGAGATTTGTTTCCTTTCCAGTTTGCTGACACTGTGTCGTCAGCGCTGTGCTGTACCTTGCAGCTCCAGGTGTTCTTGCTGTTTTCTATCTGATCCTCACTGGAGTCGTCTGAGTCCGGGTACAAGTCGCTGTAGCTTCCCTGGAAACACAGACTCAGTTAAACACAGAACAAACCAGCAGAAAACTAACTGTTATTATTATTATGCTTAATCTGTAGTTTATTTAAGTCTGTATTGATTTTGTTAGTTAATGAAACGTCTTAATATCTGAACAGGTGCTTAAAATATTTTGATTGTGAAACTTTGTTATAAATGTGACGCAGAGAAATAAAAGTTAAGAGGAGTCACTTTAATCTGAGAATGTAAAACTAAACTTTGTCTGAACCAGTTTTTAGACAAAATAGTCAAAGTCAACAACATGACACAAATATAGTAAATTAGTAGCAAATCTACTTCGAGTTATGCGTTCCACACTTTTAGTTGATCAAATGATAGAAACAACATTCACTGATTAAGACCATGAGTCAAAATCTCCAAAAAATAAAATCTAGAAGAGATTTGTTCAGATTATTTTAAACTATTATGAATTCGGCTGTTTCCATTTATTCTGTCTCACACATTAACACACAAACATTAAGTATCACATGTCTTGTGTGTGTCTCTCACAGTCGACTCCCTGTGGATGCGTCGGTTGGGTTTGCCCAGCGCCTCGATGATCTCCAGAGCGTACAGCAGCTTGTGGGGACTTTTAATCCTGAGCAGCTCCTTCCAACACAGACCCTCTCCATTCTACACACATGCACAGGAAACACAGTTCACATTATTCAGTGTTTGTCAGATTCAGCAACAGAGTCACAAAAGGCATTTCACTGATCGGACCGTGTCGTCTGAGATGTTCTGGAAAGCCTGGAGCATCTTGGGACATGTAGGAAGGAGCATGAGCAGCTCCCAAACCCGACGGGACAGATTCTCTGCGTGAAGGTGAAGCTCCTCACAACGAGCACTCTGCATACAAAACACACACACAATAAGTAATTTCAATCAACATAAGGAGAAAGAGATTCAAGTACCGTATTTTCCGGACTATTGAGCGCACCTGTCTATAAGCCACTATTGAATTTATTCAAACAGTTTCACGTGGTCCACTCTGACCGGGTCTGATGTGACAAGGCTAAATGTATCTAGCTTGTAAAAAGCCAACGAGCTTTGTGTGCCGCCGATACATGAGCCACACCGGTGTTTAAGCCGCAGGGTTCAAAGCGTCGGAAAAAAGTAGCGGCTTATAGTCCGGAAAATACGGTAATTCTATAGATGCAGAATTTCAGAGTTCTAACAAAAAGAGAGAATACATTAAATAAACATTTCAATGTGTCGACTTATGAACACCAAGCACGTAGCGGTTAAAAAGACTTTTGAAATCTTTTACAGAGTGTTAGAAGAATTATTGGTTACCTAAAGAGCTTGATTTAAAGAACTGAGCAGGTACTAAAGACAAGTAATGAAAGAATTTCACTTCTCTTCTCTGCCGGTCAGTTTCAGCTTCACAGATCTTCACGTCCTGCAACTAACTTCTGTGACTCTACTACTTTGTTTTACTGTTTTATTGTCTATTGTTTTGCGTGTAAAGCAGCAGTCCCCAACCTTTTTTGCACAACGGACTGGTTTAATGTAGGCTTTATTTTCACGGACCGGCCTTCAAGGTGTGGCAAATAAATACAGCAAAAATAATATAACACGACCGGCATAAAAAGTTGTCCTCTTACCCTTTGCAAAGAAGCTCTCCAAAGACGTTTGTATTTTATTCATTTTTGGTAGTTTGCAGATGTATTTTTTGGCTAACGTAGCTGACGTTATACGTGATAGGTGATACGTTTCATCACGTGACCGAGACAAGCGTATTGACGTGTCAAGAGGAAATGGCAAAAGTTAAGTTGAAGAAAATCTGGTCGTTCCTTTCAAAATAAAATGTCTTTCAGACTCTAATAATCAATGCAATGGAAGTTAGATTTTTATTTATTCTTTCTGTGCGGCCTGGTAACAACTGCCCCACGGACCGGTACCGGGTACCGGCCCGGTGGTTGGGGACCACTGGTGTAAAGCACTTTCTAATCTTATTTGGAAAAGTGCTTTATGAATAAATTATAATTAGGTCTGTTTCATTATCTCCATTGTCTATGCTGCTGTGTAAGAGCTCACAGCTCAGGTGCCATCCCTACTCTGCAGCGTGATCAGCGTCATCAACCACCAGCAGCTTAAATTCACTTATCACAACAATAATAATTTGTCGCTGGTCATACTGGCCACCAACACAGTACATCCCTTCTTCATTTCCTCTGTCACTGACACCCACCTCTGGGCTCTCAGGGACCTTCTCTGTGTTGGGGCTGGGCGGTTTGAAACAGGCCAGCATCTCCAGCAGGTCGAAGAGTGTGGTGAGGTGTGGCTCCTGGAGGAGCAGCAGCATGGGGATGTGCTCCTTCTGAGGAGGAGGCAAGCAGGAGGCCGGCAGCTGGACGCCCTCCCCCTTCCTCTCCCTCCGCGGAGCTCCCAGAGAGACAAACACCATCTGCAATCAGACACACAAACATGAGTCATCGACTGATCATCTGCGTCATACAACTTCAATGAAAAGCAGTTTTTAGCATCATCTGTTGCCACTTCGATGGATAGAAACTAAAACTAAAAAGAGAAGAAAAGAGACAGTGACCTGCATGTCTTTGAATCCCAGCTCATGCAGAGTCTTTTCATCGTAGTCTGTGGTGAGTTCATGGCCGGAGGAGATCATCCTAACTGGTCCCATCAAACCACCTGCAGGACACAGATCAGACTTCACGAACAAGCTCCGAGATCTTTTCTTCTAACTTTGCCTCAAACTTATGAAGAGACGTTTGTTTTAACAGTAACAAGGAGGGAGCTGACCTGGAAAGTCTCCGGGCTGCCGGCCGCTCTGACCGAACTCCTGCAGCTGAGCCTGCTGGTTCATCTGCTCCTTCTGTAGGTTTTCGTACCAGTGCGTCACCTCGGCTCGCAGGTCGGCAACCTGGTCGCTGGGATACATCTCAATGGTCATCTGTACGGTAACACAGCAACATGTTAACTGAAGATAGACCCTTTGATGTAACAGATAGGTATTTAGATTAAAACGGTTCTGGACCACCAGGTCACTGGGAAGGGGAGTCAACTTTAACTAATGACATCAGAGTAACTTCTGGGAAAAATATATCGACTGAGTATTTCAGGATTGAAAATGACCATTTTTGAATTGAAGTCAGTTTTTTGGAGCCAGCCTCTCTCCTCACTTCTGCAATGGCCTCATTTTTGAGATCCAGTTGCTGTGTCCCATTCTTTAAACCATCTACAACAACATTTCAGTGAGAGCTAAGAGTTGCAGTTGTACAGTAACTGCTCCTCAGTGGAGGTTCTTCTTGTTGTTGTTGTCACCTTGTCAGGCAGGCCGGCGGGCTGACAGACGATCCTGAGCGGCAGCGACTGTTTATCACTCAGAGCCTTCAGGTGGCTGCTGATGCCCGTCCCCTCGATCTGCCACTGTCGCAGGTGGTAGGCGAACCTGCCAGAGCCACACAACATAACAATGTGCAGTTGATTTCAAGTACTATTTTTCATCATGCGCAAACTGATTGCTAACAGTGTTTGTCTGAGTCCTCGAATGCACCTGCGCCTGAAGGCCTCCAGGTGTGTTTTGAGCATGAGCAGCCCCCTCTCGATGCTGGTCAGGCTGGAGTGAGCATCCTTCTCCAGGTTGGCTGAAGCCATCAGAAGGCTCTCCATGCACTTCCTGATAAACTCCTGCTCCTTCTCCAGGCCCGTCTTACCAGCTGGAGACACAAGAGCAGAAAGTTTGAGACTCGATAGACAGATGATAAAGCTTAACATTAATTTGTAGACATGTTTTAAAGTCTAGTAGAGAAATTCTGAAGCATTTGCACTGAGGAGAGAGTGAAATATATGTGAGGCACTGCCCTGTATGGACACTGACCATTGATGTAGTAGGAGTTGATGTACTGGATCGCAGCGCGGCTGATATCAGCAGACTGAGCTCTCAGAGCGATCCCCCACAGCTGGTCCATCCCACACAGCTGGACACACACACACACACACACACACACACACACACACACACACACACACAGGACTCAGTAACACATTGACTTAAATCTGGCTGAGGACAAGATGAACATTTGCAGACGTCACATCCTCTCACTGAGCTGAAGATGCAGAGTCTGTGTACCTCACAGCTGGAGGCATTGTCCAGTGCGCTGGTGGCGAGGCGCGCCAGGTTACAGAGGTGCTGAAAGAGGTTGAGGCCAGTCATGCTGATGGTCTCTGGTTTCAACTGAGGCATCTGGAAACACACAGGTAACCTTCACACACTTAGAGACACACAAAGCACCATCAACACAAAGCTGCTGTTCAGTCATGTGTCGGTTCTGCTGAGTCTTGTTGAGAGTCCCTGAAATATTGTAATATTTGAAATGACATGAAGTCTGAGATGACCATGGTAGAGTTATGTTGTTCTTTGTTTCACTGACATCAAAATTAATCCTTCACAATCCAAAAAGTAATAACCGAGCTGTCGCTGCTCTTGTTTCTAGTACTTTTGAAATTTTTGAAGATTTTCTCCAACTTTACCATTTCTTCTTCACTTCTGTGTTTTGACAGTAGAAGCCAGAAAAAGAAAATAATTATAACAAAAGGGCAAAACAACCAAACAAAAAACATAATTTGAAGAAATAAAGACATGTATCACTGAAATAAAAAATAAGGAAAGCATTGCTGCACTCAGGGACTCAGACTTATTTTTACCTTTTTTTCTTTTGATTTTTAAAAACAGAAAATTCACAGTGGTTGCTCTGGAAATGCTGCCAAATCTTTCCTGATCATCCCACTAAAGCGAGCTGGGAAACTTCCACCTGACACAAGTCCACGGTTTAGAAACTGGACCATCTACTACTGCCTTTTAATGAAAATAAATAAATAAATAATGGGGCGTGCATTATACTTAAATTTCTATCTGAAATGTTTCGTTGGTTTCTCATTACAGTTCTACATCAGATCCCGAAGTTGTGTCGTTGGGTCTGTACCTTCTCCAGGAAGAGGTGTTTGTAGGTCTCCATCCCCATAGCGTGCTGGTCCTTGCTGCGGACCTGATTGAGGAACCAGTGCAGCGCGTCGTCGTAGCATTCACCGTCCTCCACCAGACAGTGCCACAGGATGTCCACCTGCTCCAGACTCAGTCCTGAGAGAGACACACACACATGTAAACACACAGAAAGACAAAGACTTTTTCTGTACCTCCTCTAGTTTATGTAGCACAGAGCAGGTTGAAATGAGAGGGGATCACATGATGATGTTTAATAACCATAACGTCTTTATGCTTAGTAACTGAAGGATCAGGATTTAGGATTCAAAATGCACCAATGAGCTAAGAAATAAAAACAAAAACACAAATCAGACAAGAACAACAGGAGGGATCTTCTGTTAATTTAGTCTGTACCCCTCAACACTACTGTACTCCAACTTTTCTGTACAACTTAAATCAAATCTCCAGACTGTCCTGGTCAAACTTTTCCAAATTGCTGAAACTTCTGTCTTCTCATCATCTCACCTGTGGTTTCTTACACTCTGCATCTGAGGCTTTTCACTACGCTGCACTCACTGAGCCAGATCAGCTAAATTTAGATGACTGTTGGCTGTGGGAGATCAAACTGGTCTAAATGTAGTAAAACACTAGAAGGAACATTTTCATTTCATCCTCAGTGTTGCTGCAGTCTCTCACACACAGACAGCGAGAGCATTGTTCTCAGTGGAGCAGTTCAGGTTGCATAATGAGGACTATTTTAGCATCGTTACCCGAAGGCTCGCAGGAAAACCAGACGCACATCGAGAGTTCATTTTCAAAATCATTGCAAAGCCAAGAAAAACAGCTGGAGCTGCTAGTAACCCTGTTTAAAAGAACACACTGGTTTTGAATTGTAAATGTGGGCTCTCTAACTTCCCAGGCTGCTTTTTTCTCTGATAGAAAACTCTGAAGTGTCTTGACAGCTGCATGTGGTTCATCACGAGCAGGTTCTGTACAGATGGTTCGTGTATTTCTAACATTTTTAATGTTTTAAGCACTGTGCTAAAACTCAGGCACACACGCCTGTAACTATGGCCCTGTTCACAAGTGGACAGCTGAGACACATCTTTGTTTACATTTGGATTCAACGTGCGCCTCCAAACCGTCCTGCCGACCACTTGTGTTTGGATGTCGCTATGGCAGCATCAGGGTCTGGGCACAGCTTTCATGTGACTCGCCAGCAGAGCGTCAGATTTTGTAAACAGGAGGATGCAGAAGGATTCAAGACGAAGGAGATTAAACACAAGCAGCAGCTTTCAGTCCTGTATTGATGATGTATTTTCTGTTGTGTCGTTGTTGGGGATGCATCAGAGCCCACATGTGGCACGAGTGATCGGAGGTCAGTGCCTATTGGTGGTTGTTTACACTTGAATTCAGTGCTGTCCACTTGTGATCTGATCACCTGAGACGCATTTTAAAACTAAGTGTACACAGCCTGGGCATACATATCACAAGGGATGAATAAGAAAATATATTTTTGATTCACAGATTTCACCTCCATCAGACAAAAATGGATCCTGTGCAATTTTTTTAGAAAATAAAAGTATATATTAAAGGATAAGTTGATTCTGTGGTTCACAACTCAGATGTATGTGCAGACACTGGAAGTAACAGCTGTTGTAGTGTTGTAATGTAATGCAGAATTAATGAAGCTGATCTTACTGAAGTGGTCTGGAGATCCCAGCGTGGAGAAGACACAGGTGAGGAACTGCAGACGGACCTGGACCTCGGCACTGTGGCTGTACCTGCAGCAACACACAGGAGAGCGACGTGTCAGGATGAGCAGGGACAGTTTGTGACATTTTGTGCTGCAATTAACTTCTGATCAAAAATTGAAGTAAACAAAACAAAAAAATATAGAACAAAAAAAATATATACACCTATAGGACCAGATGAGGTTTAAATGCATAACACAAGGTGACCATAAAAACACTCATCGATTTACAATAGTTACAAAATCAAAACTTAAATGACTACAACATCAGTGGCAGATCTTCAGAGTTCAGAGTCATGGGGAGTGGAGGGATATAAACTTTGTCCTCGACATTTCCCCAATGGCAAAAGTGACAAGCAGTTAGGTCTGGTGATGTGTAACTTCTAACTATTTGAAAGGAGCAGTGTTTTTGTGGCCACCCTGTACAACAGCTGTGCACCATTCACATGTGCTGTGTACAGCTCCAAATATAAGACGTAAGAGAAGGAAACAATCCAGTATCTGGTGATCAGAGGGTGAGGAGGCTCTTCCAGCAAATCAAATCTTTGTCTGGCATTTCCACATGCCCACCATGAGCAAGTAATTTAAAAGAATAATGGTTATGGTCATGGCCACTCCAGAAATATCCCTCTGGTGGGCGATCACACAGCGTGTGATTAAAAGGTGCCGGCAGACTTCAAAGAGCAAAGGCTGCACAAGGGGTTTCTAAGATTAACCATCAGATGCAACTAAAGAGGTGTTAAGTAGGTTCTGTGAAGATAATTAAAATCAATTATCTCATGGGCAGGATCACAAGAAGTGTCTTTAATGTATCCCAGAATGCAACTCCAATCCAATTCAGGGTGGAGGTCAGCACAATCCAACCAGATCCTTGCTAGTGGGAGAAAACCGTAAAATGCCTTAAGTAGATCTCCAGCCTGCAGGATTACATGATGTTAACCTCAAGAGGGAAGCAGGAGACAGATACTGAGGTTTAACCAGGAGGAGAATGGTTTAAAAAATGTGGTGCAGAGAGAAAACAATCAACAGAAATAATGAAGAAAAAGTGTTTTTTTTAATAAACTGGAATTTCTCCAGTATTTGGGGGTGAAGCAGAGAAGTAACAGAACGCATCAAATTACTTTTTGGTCAAACATTCATTCATGGCAGATAAGCAACTTTAGTGTCATGTGACTGTAAAGATGACCTGAAAAGATAAAACTACTCACAGTGCAAACTTGTGCCGGTGTTCTCGGACTTCTTGGATGTAGTGTTGCAGGTTGTCGAAGAACAGTTTCATCATGTGCAGCTCCTTCTCAGCCCACCTGACAGAGGCCACACCCACATCAGTACAAAGCTCATCAGACATCTACACATTTCTGTTCGAAAACACTGGAATAAGTTATCATGAGAAACTGGATACAAAGGTTTATCTGACTGCAGAAGGGTGGTCTGTACACATGAATCAACTGTCAACATGCACTGAGTAGAGTAAACAACATGTGCAGCTTTTCAGGACTTTGATCTGTGGGATGGCAGTGGCTCAGTGGTAGAGCAGCCGTCTACCAACCGAAGGGTCGGTGGTTCGATTCCTCCAAGGTGTGTCCTTGGGCAAGACACTTTACCCACCTTTGTCTTGTATGAATGTTGAATGAATGGTTTGGTGGTGGTCGGAGGGGCTGTAGGCGCAGACTAGCAGCCACGCCTCTGTCAGTCTGCCCCAGGGCAGCTGTGGCTATCATAGCTCACCACCACTGGTATGAATGAATAATGGTCTCTGTAAAGTGCTTTGAGTGTCTCTGTGTCACTGTATAAATCCAACCATTATTATTATTATTATTATCATCTGACCTCCTAGTGGTTCTGGTTTGTTTTGACCCTCAGAGAAGGAGACGTTACTTACATGGTGATCCAGTGAGTGTCGTAACTTGAGCCGAACTGCTGGAAAGTGCCAAAAAGTTTGGGAAGCAGACGCAAGGAAACCACAACAGACCTGAGGGAGGAGAAGGAAAAAGAGTCAAATATTTCACAGGGTGCAAAACAAGAAGAAAAAAGAGAAAATTAAACATTAAATTTTTTCAGGCAATTGCACTGAAAGTAAAAAAAAACAGGTGTTCTGGCATCGTACCTATGATGAGCCAAGTTGTCAAGGCAACCCTCGATGAAGCGCATCCTGATCTGTCTGTCGGTGAACCAGCAGACCAGCGAGCACAGCAGCTTCTCTGCTTCGTTAATCAGACCCTCAGACAGATGAATCTGAACACACACAAACAAATGAAGAATGATGAACAAACTGGAAGTTGTTGTGCGTCTGGCTTTGACTCGTACATCGATTCAGGGACTTTAATGTTTTCATGTTGCCTCTCGGAAAGTAAATGTTATCATCACCTCATCAGAACATTTTAAAGTTTATATTTCTCACATTAAAGTCTTCATCATATTATAAGTGTAACTTAACTATTTAACTAGATGAGTTGTCTAAACTGAATTATGTCTATAAAGGTAAGTTTGAGAAGTGAAGTCGTACCGCGTCTTCATCCTGCACCAGGTCCCACAGCAGAGTGTTGCCCTTCTTACAAACATTGTCGAGGTTGATGTCGGTCACAGCGTGGCTGCTGGAGTACTGATGTTTATGAACAGCTGGACCTGCACACATACAGAGCAACATCAGCTATTCTCACTGCTTTATTGCCAGGCTGACGTTTCTGTATTTTCTTTGAGGACCTCACATATTAATAACAACAAACTTCTGTATCTGTCAATATGACCTCAATGTTACCGAGTGCCTCACCTTGCACCAGGTGCTCGTGGTAGATGGAGGCCAAGTTGGGGAGGTGCTGCTGGAGGTGGGAGCTGAGCTCAGCGTGGGAGTTGATCTGGACCAGCTCCTCCTCACAGCCCGACTCCTCCCCATCAAAGTCAGCCATGTTCTTCTCTGACTTGGCGCTGACCTGGGAGCTGCTGCAGCTCACGTCATCAGCACTCAGCATGTCCTCCACCATGGGACTGAGTCCAGAAAAGAAGGTTTTTAAAGCTCAGTCGTTAAACATCGAAAAACATGTCTCCAAAGAGCAGTACGAGTTCAGATGGATTTAAACACAAAGACAAGATAATACCATGAGCTTTGTAATGAGCGCTGCAGGTGATTCTGTTGGGCCTTCAGATCTGCGTGTTGTCTTACCCTTCATGATGGTGGTGATGATGATGATGGTGGTGGTGGTGGTGCTGGGGGCCAATGAAACGGCGGCAGTTGAAGAGCTCGCTGCCCATGGCCTCTCCGAGGAAGTCCCCTGGCCGTGGTAGACAGGGAGGATCCTGAGGTCCCTGGACAATTTGGGAGGGGCTGATATCTGGCGGTTGCTGCTGAGGCTCCGCCCCCTCGGGCCGTGCAGACGATGATGCAGAACAAGCGTCCAACATCCTCATGCGGCCTTCTAAAGATGTTGATGCTGCCGTGACCATGACAGCAGAAGTCTCTGGGTTAAAAGGGAGAACCTTGGATTTGGCTCCTCCCCCTGAGCCACTGGGCCCCGCCCCCTGACTCGGCCCCTCACCAAGAGCCTCCCCCGCCTTCCTCTTCCTCGACTCAGTCTGTTCCCGGGGCTCCT
>OOFC01008816.1:1704-12973 GCA_900323345.1 Pseudochromis fuscus
CTACAACCTGCCCCCTCTGGCCGCCAGCGCTCAGGATGTCAGCTCCACGCCACCAGAAGCCGGCGTCACTGGGTGGTGGTACATGTCAGTTTCTGGCCTGCTGAGCACCCCACACACCCCGAAAGAAGCCTGGAACGCACAGCAATACACCTTCACCGCCAGACCTGTCAGCATCTCCACAGTGACACCCAGAACCACAGGCGCCCACCTCACTAATAATCACCTTTCTGCAAGTGCAAGGCCGGCTGACGCAGATCACATGTGGCACACTGATTCCCACCTCATCTCCGGCACAAAGGAAACCTCACCCACTGACTCACTCCACACCACTGACACATCCTCTTTTTCTGACGCAAGTCTCATTACTGAAACATCCAGCAGGGATGACATGACGCTGTCCACAGATGGCTTCTTTACAACAGAGAGCCCCTCCGTCCAAACAAAGAAGACAACCACTCTTCGCACCAGGAGCGTGAGGAGGCAGAATCAGTCCCTTCCAGGCGGCATCAGAAACAGCAGCCAGACTCCTGCGACCTGCTCCATGCTCCCCGTCCTCCACATGCTTCTGTCTCTCATCCTGCCTCAAGTCCACTGAAAGACACTAACATATACATTTATAGCACAGAAAAATAAAACACACACAAGACTGTTCAGATCATTGGAGGACTGTTATGTTTGTAAATTACCATCTTACTTCGGCACAAATGGACAAACTTTATGATAATTTTCATAATTTCAGCGATCATGTAGTGTATGATGCTGCTTTTATAACTATATGTAAAAAAAATGGTGATGATTTACCTTTTTTAATAACTCTTTTTACAAGCCCCTTGAATGATAATGAAAAAAAAACACTGTAATGAATATCGCTAAGCACATGATGGCACTATACATTCAGGTAGCAGTTTGTTATGTAACTCAATGCCTGGCACTCATCTGCAGCTACAGTCTATTTTAAGGCCGTCCAAGGTGCTCTTCATTACACATTATGACCGATGAAATGATCGCACATCTTTTATGTTTACACACTTTCTATATTGACTGGATTTGATTGATTTTATCTTTTCAATACTTTATAATTATATTTTTGTTGCTAAAACATGAGACATGTAAAGATTCATGTGGATTATTTGAACTATTTTGTCACTTTAATAGACGTCCTTGGTGCCTGGCTGCCAGCTTGTTTCATATCATGTAGTAAAACCAGATCCGTGTATAGAGGAGCTTTGTTTTCTATGGACAGGATGTATGTATGAAATGGGTCATGACGTGTACGTAACAGAAATCAACAGCGACTCTGTGGAGCAGAGGGCAAACAAACGGACAATGTTGCGTGGCTGTATTTGACAAACTTTGAGTGTCGAGTACTGCTTTTATATTTTGATCACATCTCAGACTTAAGTGTCCTTCATGATTCAGTGACGCTTGTGAAAATTATCTGCATGGTGATTGAACGTCCCAGGAATGCTAACGTACTGGTATATTGCCGCAGAGCATTAAAGCACAGACATTTTCAGCTTATTTATATGAAATGTTAAGATATTCAAAACCTGACTGTATTAAACAGCAGTGATGTACCAGCCTTCAGATTTTTTTTTTTTTTTATATTTTAGTAACAAATATGGAACCAAAATGTGCCAAAATAGTAAGAAATGCATCGTAGTAGGCTGCATTTGGTGAAGTGCAAAGTACTTCTCTGAGATGATTTCTGCAATATTAAATAAAATGTGAGCTGCTTACACCTGCTGATGATTGTGTGAATTTTACCCTTACACAACATTTTTTTTTGTTTTATTGTGCCCTGCGAGGCTGTTGGTCTTAATTTGAAACTGTTCAATGATCAAGTCTCAGGGGAGAGGCCAAACAAACTGCAAATCAACACAGAGCTCAATCCCAGCTCATACTCTCTGTTCTGTAATAGCTGCATGAAGAAACTGAACAGCCACATTTTTATCTCCCATGAGTCAAAACAACGAGCTGCTCTGATTTTATTCACACGTTTTAGAGTTTATTTTCTGAGGGAATGCTCGCTAAGCACAAAAGCACTTAGCCAGACCTCGCCTCACCGTTAATCACACCTGGAAATGGCCCAGAACAAATACAGTCTTATCTGTTGGTCATTGAGCAATCACTTTGCTACTTTCACTTTTCCAGTCAATGATTAAAAAAAATAAAGAATCATGCATGCAGAAATACACTGTGGCACAAAGACCAGCCCAGAGGTGCATGATCTAAATATGACCTTCATGGCTGTGTCGAAGAGAAGTGAGAAAACCTCACATGCAGGAACATCTGTGATGGAGAAACCACAGCTAACCCCCGGTGGCGAGTGCCACTGAAAGGTGCGAGCCTCGTGAACAAGTGACCCTGTGATTCAGCCAAGAAGAACAATATGGCCTGACTGTCACCACCCACTATGTGAATGATAAACATCAGATGCAGTGTCAGGCTGGGGATCACACCTGAACAGCTCAGCAGGTGAAATCAAAGATATTATACAAAGGGAAATTTACACACAGGAGAAAGCTATGTGGCTAAAAACAATAGACAGCACAGTGCAGTAATTTGGAGTGATACACATTTCCTAAATAAAAAGAATCATTTATTGTTTGCTGTATAAAATAACCCCAAATTTTATCTGCTAAAAAGCCATTACTCATTTATAAGGAAAAAAATCAACATCTTCTGAATAACTTTATGTCTTAAAAACAAAAACAGACAGAACTTTATGGTTAGTGTGCTGGATTTTATATGCATGACAGTTTTTAATTGCCTCAATTCTCAGGGTTTTTTGTTACTTTATTTAATCAATAATTACTTCTAAAATATATATATTGAGTTTATTCTCACGCAGCATTGCTTGTACTTCTGCCAGCATGCAGAGGTATTAACCAGTCAGCCAAACAGTTTTCCGTTGCAGATCTAGTTTATGGGACATAAAAAGATGAAGTGAGGATGAAGTGTAACTAAGCTTTCTATTTTCCTTTAGCTGCACAACTTCTGTCTTTCTAGCACTTCAGGTGTCTGTGAGCTGGCCTGCTGGCCAATTATTTTCTCTGTAGACAATACAAAATAATGTCAGATTTCTCCTCTGGCTTCTCCTAATAACTGACAAGCTGCAGAAGGCGAGCATCATTTACTGCTGCCATGCCTCCCCTCTTCATCTCACCACCCAGGCTTGTATCGAGTGAGTCTCCCTCTGAAAGAATTCAGCCACTCTCAATAAGACTCCCCGTCAGTGTACCTCTTTGTACTGCCCTCTTGTGTTCTCCTACATTTAATTTTCCATCAGCTTTATATATCACAGACAGTGCTAGACACAAAGGCTTTAGGAAAACATGGTGCATTACATTATTAAAGCGGGCGATCATTGTGAGTGTGTGAAGAGAATTTTTATTTTAGACATTTTTGTTGCCGAAAAATTCAATTGTCATCTGATTTGGAAGACACACAGCTGACTCACCAGCGAGCTACCAGCTTCTTACTCTCAAACAAACCTCATCTGTGAGGCTGTGTACTGGGGGGGAAAGGGAAGTTTAAAAAATAGCCCAGTTTTTTGAGCTGCAGTCTGAAGATTTCATACAGTACTTGTGTGAAGTGAAAGAGGTCATGGGGCAGATGTGGTTGTTTGATTTTACACACACTGCTTATAACAAGAACACAGGAGACTTTAAACAATGTCTATGAATATACAAGCAGACAAAGACACTGTTAGTCCTTCTCATGAGTGCGTGTGTTGTAAGTGCCCTCTTGTGGTGAAGAGACGGAAATTAATGTTTATCCCAAAACATTGCAGTCAGGGACTCTTCATAGACGGACTGTGTTTTTCACCAGGACACAGCCTGCTCTGCTGCGAGACTACACACAAAGACCTGCTGAAAAAAATGTTTTAAATTGCACAAAAATCAACACAATGGTAAGAATTTCTGTCTGTCGGTGCCCATATCTGTGGTATTTTCTTTTAATTGTCAAATACTATGCTTTTCCCAGAGTGCACTACACCTTAAAAGGAAATTAAAAAAAACTAAGAGCCAAGAATTACAGAAAATACTCAATTTGACTGAAGGAAAATCTCTTCTCTGCATGAGATAGGGAAATTATAGCAGTTAGATAATCAACAACCCGCAGGCCTAATATGTAACTTCAACAAGCTGACACACAGGAAAAACCCACCTTGAACAAGGGCTGCGGCGGCCAGCTTATGGCTAAAACAATGGCTGCCAATTTCAATCTCCTCAGAGCCTGGGTCACAATATCAATTGTAGCCCAGATTTAGGCTGGTACCCAAACCAAAGGACGCTCAAATGCTACAGATAAAGTTTATCTGATAAGCCTAATCTGTATTGACAGCTTGGGTCTATATGCCAAGGCCCAGAATCTCTTTGAGCCAAGAGCAATGTTTTCCAGTCTGGGCACTGATCAGCTGAAAAGCAAAATGTGTAGGAATCTGGAAGAAATAACAAGGCGTACTCCAGCAGCCGGAAGACTGATGAGACAGGCAAAATTCAAGCCTGCAGCATGGTGGGGGGAAGCTGAGGATACGGTATCTCTAGCTCTCATCTCAATGGCACAGACAAGGCAAGGTCAGTGTTAAGGTCAGTGGTTGCAGAATAGGAACTGAAAGAATATATGGTGGCAGCCAGTTAGGGAAAAAATGTAAAAAGGAAACAAGAGAGAGAAGGCTGGTTCAAAACAAAAAATAAGCCAGAAGACAAAAAGGACCACTTAGCTGGTTGTCCAGAGAGGCTTGCTTACCATTCTTAGCCTGTGGAAGATTTTTTTATTTCAGTCTCAGGCAGAGCATATGCACTCATATAAACAAACTCGGAAAAACTGAATATTACTGGGTATAGGAGTCCTTCAGGCTAGTCGAACACGTGCATGAGTAATAGCAACAGAAATGTGTTGCAGTTGAACATGACAAACTGTGCTTCAGTGAACTGTGATAGATGTGTGATAGATAGATAGAAGAAATAAATTTGGGAATGAGAAGCTTAAAAAGGAATATTTACCGTATTTTCCAGACTATAAGCCGCTACTTTTTTCCAACACTTTAAACCCTGCTGCTTAAACACCAGTGTGGCTCATGTATCGGCGGCACGAAGCTCGTTAGCTTTTTACCAGCTAGCAAGCTCCGCGCCGGCGATACATTTAGCCTCGTCACATCAGACCCGGTCAAAGTGGACCACATGAAACTGTTCGAATGAATTCAATAGCGGCTTATAGACAGGTGCGGCGTATAGACAGGTGCGCTAAATAGTCTGGAAAATACGGTAATATCTAATTGTTTTCAAAATTCAGCCGATACAAAACAGCAACACACGTGAAGGGTTGTAGCGACTCCTGTGTGTTGACAAAGCGAAAAGGCCAACATGCACATCTTTCTCCCCGCTGCTGACTGTTCTGGTGATAGGATGGCTCCTCGCGGTGCTTTAATGCCATTCGTCATCATCTGTAACACACTGCTCTCTCTGGAGTCATACAAACAGCAGCCAGAACATTCCAAGGAGCAGCAGGGGCACGAGCTTATCTCCCAGCCCAGTGGAGCAGGTAAATGATGTCGTCACCATCCACTTGTGTTGGAGCCCGATTTGTCCAAAAGAGACCCGCATGCAAGTGGGGGCCATTCAGGTCAAAAATGCAGATTATCTTGCTTGGACTGCATTGTTAAAACAGACATTTTGTAATACTCCCAGGAGCAATCTTGTTCATTTGGGTTACTACTGGCTTTACTGCTTTTTTTTTTTTGTGCTAAATACAAAGCACAAGTAGCATTGTAGTCGAGAAGCCTTAAATAAATAGATCTACACAGATACAGTGTTACAGCATCTCTATGTAATAATGTGGATGTCTGAATATCACAGTGGCCCATCTACCTGGAATGCTGGTGCATAGCCTCTGGCACAGCTTAATTAACTCATCTGTGTGGTTACAGAAGGCATAATGGGGGAGAGAAATCACTCATCATCAGAACATCCTTCCTACTGATCCGACTTCAAACAGTTTCTCTGTGTGGTAACAGAGATACACAATCCCAGCAATCTGCACAAATCATGATCAGTTGACAAGGTCTAAGCGCAGCCTCCCTTGAGGAAACATACAAATCAATGATGAAAAATAGAAATGTTATTTATTGAATTAATCAGTGATACCTTTTGTTAATCCCAGTTGGCCGAAATAGATTTTCATAAGATGCTAAATTATTCCAGGCAGGATGAAAGAGCAGGTAGTCTGCAGTTTGGTGGGTGGCTAATTCCTGAAATAGGACTGTCAATTATGCATGTTTCAGTCTGGCCCTCTCCCTGCAGCCTGAGAGGCACTTTTAGCTCAGCAAAGAAGAAGAAGCAGAGAGGAGAGGACACTAGAGGGAGACAATTTGTTCACATCTGCAGCCTCCTCCACAGCTTGCCTTGGGATTTTGAATTTCACTGTAATAGGCTCTCCTGAGACAAGCAAAGATCACTCAATTCGAAGTGATCAATGTGAAATCATTCACAAAATCCAAAGGATAAAATTAACAACATCTCAAGAGTGTCTGAATCCATAACAAATTCGAGCAAGTGACAGAAGCTATTTACTCTGAGCTCTCTTTCAGTAGTACATTCTCCCACATAGAACTGCATGCTGAAAACATGCGGTGATCCCGGGCCTCTGTTATTTTTATGTAAATTATGTTTACAAAAATAAAATCCCCACAGACTTGAAGTTTTACTTTAAAGTACATATGAATATGAGGTGTCATCTTCCATCACTGCTGCCAAATATTTTAAGATTTAAAAGAGAAATGTCTGATTTTATGTATGAATCTGTGTGGGGAAAGGGGTTATGCATGATCCGAGAACAATTTCTCCAAGGTCAAGTGAAGATTCGGAGAGCGTAAAATGATTACTGCAACAGGAAACAGGATGCCTCTTCTCAAAACAGCATCTCACGACACTGTCAGCGAGTCTGTTGCTTCTCTCACTTTCTTTTTCCCCTCAGCTCTTTCACACACTATCAAGTTTACTTCTTTCTCAATCCCCAAAATCCTCCAGTTTTTATGCAAAGGTTCAGTTAGTAACAAGCTTGTTTTTTGCATGCTGAATTTCCTCTCTACTGAGAAGCAGTTTATCTTTCAGAAATGAATACAGGCTATAGTTGCACCAATACAAATGTACGACTTCAGAAATCTTTGAATATTCCTTGAATGTTAAGTGATGTGTTTAAAGCATGCAGGATAGAAAATTAAGTCTATTTCTTGAAATTTCCAAATGAAGCTCAGCATCATGTTTAAGGGAATTTGTCCATTTGTACATATTTTGTTGTAAAGCACCACACCTCCTGTTCTTCTGCTCCAAAAGCAGTAAAGTTTCTTAGCGAGGCGTGAACATTTTAGGCACTTTCATCACGCAGTGCTGGCTGCTCAGATTAAAGGAGAACACTGCTCAAGTTAAAAATCTATAAATGTTTCTTCTTCAGTGTGTGTTTAAAAAGATCTGGAGACCCAAACCCCGAACGAGTGAGATTTTTGGCTGGGATTTGATATGCTTGTTGACTTAGATTTTCAATAGCATAGCACACGTCTGCTTTGGCATCAGGTTGGTTTGGTTTCAAAATCTTGTTCACAACCCTTGATGAGATATTGTGAAAAAAAATCACACCTACTGTACCTTTTCTGTCAAACCTAACTTGGCTCCCTTCATGGTATAACAAAAGTGAATAGAGAGGCAGTAATACCAATGTTCACGAAACAGAATAATTCACAATCACACCGTGAAACCTGGGCCTCCAGTGTTTTTATTTGAGCATAAAACAGAAGTTGCTCTTCATGTGTTAAATCCACTGTGATTTTTGCACACCTTGTGATGGGCTTTAAAGCCTGTTGTTCCTCAGAGCTCATATTCCACATCAATTTATAACCTCTCTCACTTCTTTCTCTGCGTGCAGCTGCTAGGTGGATGTGATTTTCTTGCATTTTGGGCATATACTGTAGGACGCTGCCACACATTTGACAACAGTAAAGTAATCATAAATGTATCACCAAATGGCATGGGACAGAACAATAGTGCAAAGAAGGTATAATAAGTAATAGTCTTTCACACAAGGTGTCATATTTCCATTTTCTCTGACACTCCTGTGCTACAAGGAATTGCCATCATTTGCTTCTGTACCTTGGTTTCAGAGATACAGACAGCTGCAATGTGGAGAGTCCCCTAACTAATGACAGACTCTTAGCTGTTCAACTGACAAAAGTGTTGTTATTTGGGTTTTTATCTAAGTCATTGTTTCAAAAACATGCTGCCTGGCCAGATAAGAAATTCCCTCTGGTAGAGCCCCGAACAGTCAGCACAGACAGGCCTATTCAAAAAACTTCCCTGACTGTGAATAATAAAACAGGATCACTAGTCACGTTTCCTACAGATGCCTTCTCATGCTAAGATTAATGAAAACGGCATTAATATAATATTTTTTGCCTGACTTCTGTGAGCAGTTATCTGGCATGGATACAAACAAATGTATAATACATAATTCAAACAGAAATTGCACATGTATTTTTATTGTGTTCTATTGATAGCATACTGTGCAGTTAATGTGCATTATGAAATAGCTTCCCCACTACAAATGTCACACTCTTTCATTTATTTTTAATTTCTTAACCAGCTCCTTCTTCTGTGAGATCGTGAGGGGGCAGGGACAGCTTATCTTGGCGTACATTGTGCAGAGGGCAGGGCTTGGCAGCTCATTACAGATCATCTACATGAACAGAGCCATAATTACTCCTCTGTATGTATGGATACCATACTTTATTGATCCCCGCGGGAAAATTCCGTGTTGGCTATCATAATGAATATAGCAGCAAAAGGTGAGACCTCGAGGTCAGCTACAGAGATTCACTATCTGGCTTGGAGACACATGAACAACACAGATTTTACAGCTCAGGGGACTTTCTTTAATAATCAGCCCCTTTCACAGTTTAATATTTCAGTGCATCTGATACACTAACTTTTAGAAACTGTTGTGGAACCTGTTTATTTAATATGTATGACAGTATTAATTAATACAGGTTAGTATTGAAGCTATAATGCACATAAGGTCCACACCTGTTAAGATATTTTATTCATTTTAATACAAAATACTAAAAAATACATTGTTATTGACCTCGTATTGGTAAGCTGTGCAACATATTACCTTGCATTGATATCGTTAAGTACCAGTAAACCCCTACACAGTGCTGGGAATGAAGCATTTAATATTTGTTTGTGATCACTTGTTTATATTCAATTATTATTCAGTCATAGACAAGATGTTGGTTTACCCTTGCGTCACAGCACCTGTTTTACACTTTCATCTCAAATACACTCTCATTATTTCTTAAAAAACACTACAGAGTCATAATAATCAGGATAATTAAAAAATTTACATGAAAACATGAACTGCCCTACTTTCATGCTTCAGTCTCAGGGACTATATTGCATGGCGGAAGAATAAAGTAATTGTAATTAATGCATTGTTTGAAAGGATAATTTTTTTTAGTTGCATAATACTTTGTAAACAATACCAATAGTCTGTGAAGCCCATTAAGTGTACACCTATGAAGGTATAACTAACTTTAATGCCAGAAATGACCTTTTATTCATTGCTGACAACACTTTGAGATGATATTGTTAGCTACCAAAACATTGCCTTTGTAAATAAACCTTTCAATAACTGTTTGCATGTATTCAATTATACACAAGCTCACCAACATTTACCGGCTTTCATAAAAACACTTTGCTTCAAACTGAATGCAGCTAATTTAAACTGTCATTATGTCTTATAAAACAATCAGGATAATTTAAATATTAACATAAAAACATCCTACTTTTTTGCTTCTTTCTGGGGGACTATATTGTGTGTCGGAAGGATAACAAGTTACTGTAATTAATATCAAATAAAAAAACACAAGCTCATTTTTGAGCTGCACAATCATTTGTAAACAATATTAATTTAAAATAACATTTCTCATTGTAGGTGTCGGCCGATTTAGAAGAGCAATAAGCCACTTTCACCTCTAGTGGCTTATTGCTTAATTAAATGACAAATCGGAGGATTGGTTTGCAGATTGGCTGAATTGACGTCAATTGGATTGGTTAGGTGACAGCGGCAGGCTCCGCCCCCGGTGGGGAGGAGGGAGCAGGGGGCTGAGCTGATCCCACGTGTGACGCTTTCATTCCCGGCTCAGTAATATTCTCATAGCGGGGCTTTGCATATCTCCTGCCGTATCTGTGTGTGTCTGTCACTGTTACTGTAGTCCCAGCCTATAGTTTGGAATAGATATGGAAGGAGACGGGAGTCAAGCCACATCCGGAAGCCTAAATGATTCACAACATGACCCGGGGTAAGAATGTTTCTAAATGTAATCCTAAGGTAGGATTTTTTTCATGTTACAACATCTTGGAGAGGACTTCGACTACTGCCGTGCTGGATTCGTCCCCACACAGCAGTACGCACTTAAACCGGCTCTGTTTCCAGATGCAGTTTTAAAGCAGCTCGTTGCAAAAGAGTGGCCTCCCCCTTTTATGTAGATAGAGTATAATTACTAAGCGCGAATGTGTTTTCCTAGTCTTCCTTTATCCTTTAAGGTCGCTTTTAGAAGTAGTTAGTCGTCAAAATGGCCGAACTGACATCTGGACTCACTTCTGTTGTGTTTTCCCCTTACAGTAAAATGTTTATCGGTGGCCTCAGCTGGCAAACCTCACCAGGTGAGACTGTTATTCTCTTTTACGCCGTATCCAGTATTTCTTGTTTTTTTCTCTCTGTGTCGCTGTGACTGTGAGTGCTCGTTGTTGTGGCTGCTGGCGGTGTATGTTGGTGAATGTGCACTGTGCAGCAGCAGTAGTGTACTGTATGGGATATCTCACTAGTGTGTGTGCGCACGATGTTATTTTTGATCTCCGTCCATCTGAAGTCCTCTATTCGACCCCTATGCGCATCGCGGGGTGTTTTATTTATTATTTATTTTGAATTACAGTGACAACAGCATGCCCCATATGTGTTCTGTCTAAATGACCCGACATATTTTCTCTATTCACAGACAGCCTTAGAGACTATTTTAGTAAATTCGGAGAAATAAGAGAATGTATGGTGATGAGAGACCCCACGACAAAACGCTCAAGGTAAATGCAGGGCTTTTTTCTTACTTTTCCTTTGCACTGCACATGACGATATCGCTTACTTTGACCGTGTTTAGTGTTAATCCAGCGTGTATGTATGTGTGTTTGTGTGTCTGCGCGCCCCCCCCCCCCCCCCC
>OOFC01008823.1:1638-24764 GCA_900323345.1 Pseudochromis fuscus
CTTTTTTTTTTTTTTTTTTTGTCTTAACACTCACCTGATCCTGGTCCTAAGTTGAGCCTTTTTATTTGTCATATTTAATTTTTGAAATAAATACTGTATGTATAAATCCTGTGGACTCGTTTTTGATGTTTCAAAGGAACATTTTATTCTTTTTATATTTATCTATAACAGACTGTCTATGGATGAAGCACCTGGTCCACAAAATTAGGCCAGTGTAGAAGTGCAAAAAGGTGCAGTACCGCTGATGGCCACTTGATGCTGGCTCCAAAAAAACTCAACATATTTTTCCACAAGTCATTCTGATGTCATTAACTCAAGTCCACTCCTCCTCTCAGTGATCTGGTGGTTCATCTGGAAATCATTTCATCATTAAGGAGAAATCAGGCTTCAAACAGAGGAGGATTTAGGGGCGTGGTTAGATTGATTGACAGGTCTGGTCTCCAATGGTCATGTCTGTCTTCAAACAGCCAACATGGTGATGTTTTACAGGTGGTTTAAATCTACACTGAGGAGATCCATCCAATATGGAGGTGATACTCCTTCACACTCCTCCACGTAATGAGGCGTCTATGTATATATGTCTGATTTTACCGATCTTCAGAGGACATTCATTCTTCTAGTTTTCCTTAAGATCTTTCTTAATGAAAAAAAAAAAATCATTCACAGTCCTAGATAGTTGTTAGAGCTTGTACTTTTATCTGGTACAATATATACTTATTATGCATTGTCCCTGCTAAATATGTAATAATCTCAACCTGGGATCAATAAAATCTATCTCATTTTCTATCTATCTAATCCATACCTAACTAGAACCCCTTTCTGCATTAAATACTGCATATTTGCACTTTTACTGCAGTAAATGATCTGAGTACCTACACATCCTTACAGTGTGCACATACAAGCAGGACTGAGGTGCAGCTGCAGGGTAACATGAGGAGATTAGACAGCTATAAATGTGCCAGTGCACACCTGCAGGCCTGGGTGTACTGTAAACGGATGTGTACATGCACTCCACCTGCAAAGGAGCGCTGGCTTCATTAGTACTGACAGGAAATGGCCGCAGGTGGGTTATCAGTCGTCGCTGTTTGAAGTCCCTCCAGAACAGAAAGACAGAACACTTTATAACTGCAGCTCTGTGTAACCTCTGTGTATACTCCTCCGGCTGTCCAACACTCATAACTCCATATTAGCTCGACGGTGTTCAGACTCCCCTTCCTGCTTACGCCGTCCAACATCCCCTGGTTTTTAATTGCTTTATCCCCTCGCTGCTATAAAACACTCGTGTTTGATTAAACAGTGTCCTCGCTGCACCGTGAGTCACACAAGAGGATATTTACCCAGGATGCTGTATGTGTGTGACCTGGTCGGACAGTTTACTGCTTTATTTAGACTCTAAATTCAGGGAGAGCTCAACGCTGCTCTAAAAAATTGTTTTAAAATTTGATAATTTGCTGTGGTTGCCTTGGTTACGGCCATAGACTGTTTATAGAAATGGAGGAAGCAAGTGGGGCTCAAAAGTGAGGCCAATGCAGAAGTGCAAGAAAGTGCAATACAATCAACAGCCACTAGATGCTGACCCCAAACATCTCTGACTCCGGTTGACTTCAATTCAAAAATCCTCATTTTGTCCATCTGACAAAAACAAAACAAAAACAAAAACATAAATAACTATGGAAGCCCTAAAAGGACATGATTAAATACATTTTGTTTTCTCTGTGTTGCCATGATAACAAGTTAATTTCAGTGATTTTCTCAAGATCTTGAGTTGTTTTTATCGTGATTTCAAGAAAACAAATTTATCTCATCTTGACAAAATTACTCTCTTGAGATAACGAGATAAATAACTCAAGATCTCAAGCAAACCACTGAAATTCACTCACTATCATGAAAAAAAAAGAAACAGAAAATAAAAATGTATTTAATCATGTCCTTTTAGGACTTCTGTATATTAGGCCTCAAAAAGAGGAATAGAGGAATATTAGGGGTGTGGTTAGTTGGATCAGCAAGGGTTCAAAGATCAGACCTGGCTCCTCACTCCTCCCATCATATCCAAATATGGTCACTTCTGGCTCCAAACAACCAACATGGTGGCACTCAATTACCGCTCAGTTATCATATATAATATTGATGCTGTTTTAATGGCTAGCACAACAGTTAATGAATGTAAAATTAAAAAAATACAAACTAAAAAACAAAAATCTGTCTATGAAATCTGTTAATAAACATGAAAGTGATGATGTGGACATTGCACTTCTTTAATGCCATAGCTTGACAAAGAAAAATCTGCAGATAAATAACAGAAACTAAAACTGTTCACTATATTTCAGAAGCAAACAGAGCTTGTAAAATGTACTTCAACTACACTTTGCCCTTTCAAAGTTGTCCATATTTTTTGCTTGACACTCACAAAAATACTTTCACACGTGTATTTTTTCAGAGCTTTGAAGAAGGGGCTGCTTCCCTGTATTTGTCAGTCTGGGGGGGTTTATGTCGCGGAGGTTTCTGACACTTAATGATGTGCAGCTTGGCCATGATGTTCCTGAAGCAGTGGTTCAACATGCTCCTGACGGCCGCCGACGAGAAGTAGAAGATGATGGGATCCATGCAGGAGTTGAAGGTGCTGGAGAGCAACGCCACGTTCCTCCACTGCTCACTCTCCTGTCGGGCAAACCCCACCACGTGCGAGACGTTGTAGGGCCCGAAACAGACGGCGAATACTATCAGTGTGCCTAGGGCCAGGCCGATGGCTCGCAGCCTCCGCCGCCTGCCGATGTTTGGAAGACGGGACAGGATGAGGATGAAGTTGACGTAGCAGAAGCAGCAAATGACGAAGGGGATGCAGAAGAGGACGAAGAAGAGCTCCAGGCGGACCGGCAGCAGGATGTCCAGCTCCTCATCTGTAAAGTCCAGGTAGCAGGTGGGTGGAGGGGGGCTGCTGCCATTGCTGTGGTTGCTGTCTGCACGCCTGCTCCACTGGAAGTAGGGCATGATGTAGACGATGCTGAGGTTCAGAGACGTCACCACCCAGAACATGACGCAGGCCAACGCGGCGTAGCGATTCCGGCGAAACATTAAGTACTTGAGGGGGTGGGCGACGCCCAGGTACCGCTCCACGCTCACGGCCGTGAGGAGCAGGGTGCTGTTGTAGATGGTGACGTAGAACACGAACCCGGTGAAGGGGCACAGCCAGTAGGGCAGCAGCCAGGTCATGTCATCCAGGGCCTCCTTCATTTTAAACGGCAGGAAAGCCAAGAAGATGAGGTCTGAGATGGTGAGGTTGAGGAGGAGGATGTCTATCGGGGCCGCCTTGCGACGCACCTTACGGCAGAAGGTCCAGAATGCCAGGATGTTGGCGGGGACCCCCATGAGGAAGGTGAGGATGTAGACGACCAGCAGCAGGTGCATGGCGGCTGCTCACACCAGGGACACACTCTCACAGACTCTGACAGAAAACACAAAGCAGGAGCCATTAAACCAAAGTCTTCAAGTCACAGACTGTACATGGACGAAGCTAACGTGTAGCCAACAGTTTGGCATTTGAAAGTGGCCATGTTTGTTGTTTGGAGCCCGAAGTGACCATATTTGGATATGAAGGGAGGAGTGAGTCTGACCATTGAACTCAAGTTTACAGGTGAATGAGTCTCCAAACCACCTGGAAACCTTCACCATGTGGGTTGTCTGAAGCCAGAAGTGACCACTGGAGTCCAGACCTGTCAATCAAACTAACCACACCCCCAAACCTTCCTCTTTTTGAAGCCTAATATCTATTTAACGATTAAAGGATTTTCCGATAGACACCAGATCACTGCAAGGAAGAGCTGACTTTAGCTACTGACATCAGAAAATCTATTAACAGAGTATTTCAGGATAGAAAATGATGATTTTTTAATTGTTTTTTTGGAGCCAGCATCTCGTGGCCTAACGTTTTTCCTATTTCTATGTACAGTCTGTGTTTTTGATCCCCTGTCTTCATGAGGTTGACAGGTTTGGTTTTGACTAAAACATCTCAACAACTATCAGATAAATCATCATCAGATGTGATAAATATTTAAATCCTCATCAGGATGAAGTGTGATCAGATTCATCAGCCCACTGTACTTTGTTTTAGCGCTAATAATTAAATGTTGTCATGGTGACTTTCTACATTAAGATGGTGAACATAGTAATTATTACAGCATTGTCATCGTGAGCACAGTCTCTGGATACAAACAGTATCAGCTCATACTACAGAGATTTTCAGGATCTAAAACACAAATTCAGGGAAGAGGAAAGAGGGAACAAGGAAGTAGAAATTAAATATTATCTGCTAAAGATGTAAAACCTGAGCTTCACTTTCTCACAAACCAAACTGTGGTTACATTATTATCCTAAGAGCTTCACTTCTAAATACATTTCATCCTTCAAAATGTACAAAATAATAAATCAACAGGAACATTTGATTCAAAGGTTCTTTAACACATACGAATAAGTTAGTTTATATTTTTCTTTTTGTCAAGAAATCCCATAAAAAGATGAAAACCAACAAAGTGCGGTTGTTATTCTGCATCTCCATCGTCCTTAGTGATCAGTCCATTGGTTCCTACTAGAAATTTACATTTTAAAACATACAAATCTATAGTTTTCATTTTCCACACCCATCAAAGTACTTTCTACACTGTCAATGGTCACTGTAGTTTTTATTCAACAAACTAAACGCTCCGCAGACTATTTTCAGTATCAGTGTGAAATCAACTCATCATAAAGAATTAAAAAAATGAATGAAGGAAACAGTGACACTGTGGGGCTGATTGATCTGTTGCTGTTTAAGGAATAAAACACATAATAATTCTCAGTTTGTTTCCATGCAGTTTGTAAAAATGAGGAAAAAATATAGGACATTTCCACATTTATCCTCCAAATTACCCAAAACTGCACTTTAACATGTGCTGCCACAAAAGGACCAAACATCCAAAGTAAAGTGTTGCATTCATTAGTTTAACCTGCATAACCTTACTGTCAAACACACATAGAAATAAACTGATCCACAGGCAGCTTGCTGAAGCCGAACAGAAGTAAAAGCCGTCCCTTCATTTCACCTTTGTCAGGCTTGGACGTCCCCACTGTCCATCACTGCGTCCTCTGCGGTGCAGCTGTGCTCCCAGCCTCCCGGAGGTCAACTGTTTGATCAGATCACAGGGCTACACTTAATATGCACGTCCTGCTCAATAGCTGCTATCTCCCATTCAACTGCGGAAATTTAATAAGCTTCTGGACACAGTCTTTGTCCTCCACGTTCTCCAAACATCATATCCCAGCAACCGCTCACATGCCCCGAGTGATGTGGAGGGAAAGGTGTCATAATAGCTTCAGTGTGTGAAAGGTTATTGGGAGTGTCAGAGTTTGTCTCCGGTGTCCACAAGAGGGCAGAGGACAGGATTTATATTTAGTCTTCAGAACATAAACTGTTTTAGAGAAATGGACAAAGCAACGGGCTGTTGAAAGTGAAGCCAATGGAAAAGTGTTACAATATGTAATACCACTGATGGACACTAGATGCTGGCTCCAAAAACACTGAACAAATATTCAGTCAATACATTTTTTAGCTAAAATTTGTTCTTCTTATTTGTGATCTGGTGGAAAATCAAATAATTATTTCATCATTAAATATATATTAGGTTTCAAAAAGAGGAAGATTTACGGGAAGGGTCAGTTTGATTGACAGGTCTGATCTCCAATAAGATCAGACCTGAACTCCGGTCTCATCCACATTGGACAGTGTCCTCGAATTCAAGGGTCAGATCCGCCTCCTCACTCCTCCCTTCATGTCCAAATATGGTCACTTCAGGCTCCCAAATCCAACATGGCGACACTCATATGTTGCTCTCCTGGCTTCAAAATCCAAGTTCACAAAACAACAGAAGATGTCATGTGACCACAACAAAGTCACCACAAGGTGGCAGCAGTGTTCAGTCTGTAGCATCAGTGCAGCTGGATGATACCTTAGTGCAGGTTTGTGCTCTCTGTGCTTTCTTTGTTGTGATGTTTAACTTGTACAATGTAAGTGGCTGCATTTAGTTTAAAGGGGTTCTGCATACATGAGAAATCTATATTTAAAAAGAAATACAATTCAAAAGATTTAAAAAGTAAATCCTACAAATCAAAGATATTTCAATAATTAAATATAATAAGACAGAGAGCCTGGATTTTTGGTTGAAAAAAAAATAATTTATTGATCCTGTGGTGGCAGAAATTCAGCCTGAGTCTAGCAGCTTGAGTAAAAATATTCATGATTTGGATTAATTCAGATTTTTTTTTTTAATCACTAATGATCTTATTAGCTTAATGTCCTTGTCAGAAGATATTCAGGATGTTTTAGTTTTATTGAGAACAGCACTCGAGCTGCATGGACACATGTTTGTTCCTGAATCTTCTTCATCTTTGAATAAATCCACCAGAGTGTCGTCTGAACGCTGCTCCCACACAGCTATACAAATAAAACTAAACCTGTGTCCAAAGGAGTTCACATGCTCAGTAAAATAATTACTTCAATATTTTGTTACCTTTTACATTTCAAAACTTTTTAGTTAGTTTCTAAATCCTCAAACATGATGATTTCTGTTTCCAGAATAATCAACACACATGACTCAGGATAAAAAGCATCTAGAGTTATTGACAGATTAACTTACCTGTTACCTGCTCTGCCCTGCGACATGTCTTCTGTTGATACCAGAACAGATGAGTTCAGTCTGCAGCTCCTTGATTTCAGTCTTTGTTTCCACCCGATCAGCCTCTTTTATACGTCCGTCTGCTCAACAACAAACCTGTGATTCGTCTGCAGCTCGGTGTCAAATGAGGCCTGTCTGATCTGCATGAGTGGAGGCTGAGCATCAAACACACATTAACACCACATGTGTGTGAACATACAGAAGGACCCACCATCAGCGGGAGCCTGGGTTTAGTTTATTGTTTTACACACAGCAGGTTACTTAACACTTTATAACATTGTTCAATCTGATGTCATTTTATTTTTGATGTTCACTTTGCTTTGTTTACATTGTTTTCTGTCTTTGACTTCAACACATTATTGATTTTAAATGTGGACTCCCAGATTAGTGTGTGTATTATGGATATGGTAAATATGTGATTATGTCATGTGCAGCCCTCGATAATCCACGTAACCAGGATGTAGCAGTTCACATCCTGGATGTCTGATACTATATTTCTTCTTTTATCACGAAGCTGTAAGTTATAATTATTTTCTCTAATGTAAGATAAAATGAGATAAGATCGAACTTCACTGATACCAATCTGAAAATATTATTTTATAAGTGGAAAACTACAGAATGAAAATATAGAAATATGTTGCAAAATGCAAAAAAAAACCCTCCACCAACCCAAATATAGACAGAATTTAAATTTAATTACATATGTTTTTGTTTTTATACTTATATATATTTAATTTTGTACCATTATTATTTATGTTTTCATGTATGTTTTTTTAATATAGGTTGTTATCACATCTGTTAATTTAGTGTACAAGCCACAATCTATATGCTCAGTTTCCATTTTATGAAATACACCCAGGTAAAATGAATGTAGTTTAACAGTCCTGCATTAAATCGTACGTACAAAATAAAAAGTATTGTAGTGTTTAGTTTTAGAGAGATTTAAGTGTCACATTAAGTTAGCATTAGTTTTAGCTAGGTGTATAATTTCAACACTTCCAGTGGAAAGATGCATGAATTCAGATTAAAATACAACTTTGTCTTTGAATGTAGGTTTATTATTTTTGGGCCTTATCCTTAAATAACAATCCAACACAATGCACTTGTAAACAAAACTTTATTGTGAAGATCAATCTAAAACTTTCACAAACTCTTCAGAAACAAAACAAATATATTTCAAACAGACATTTATTGAAATGTAAAATGTGGGTGGTTAGGTTGAATTCTTCTGCCTCGTCACAGGAGGAACTGTTAACATGAAGGATCTGTTGCATGCAGCTGTGTGAGTCGGTCTGTCTGCAGCTGTTCAACCTGGTAACACTGAGCACACCAGATGGAGCCATTTGTCACCAAACTAATCATCTGATATTAAGGTAAGCACCGATTGAACTGTCTTCATGTTTAAGAAAAAAAAAGCACTCAACAGTTTCCATGGTTAAAACCAAACAAACAAGGATTCAATTACTATTAACAAGTTCTCATTACTTCCACATTTTCCAGTGTATGACAGAGTCACAGGAAAAACAGCCTCATGAGCCACTCATTATGTGATACATCACTTTTTTACACTTGTGGTCAGACTTGCACAACAGTCTTGTTCAGTGTGATGACACAGAGTTTTGTTTAGGTCAGTCAGGGTTGAGTTGACAGACTTTGTGGAGATTATTTGTTGGTTTGTGGATCCAAGGGGTGTTGCTAGATAGTACACGTGAAGTATGGTCATGTTCTGTCATGAAGTCATTGAGGTTTGGGATCAGTCAGGGTTGTTTTTCCTGAAATCCACACCCACCCTGACGTCACTCGTGACTTACTTTCGTCACCTCGCCTCCCGCCTGACTTCTCTCAGATAGGGTGGGTGGAGCTCTGACATTCGCAGCACCATTGGTGGGTTTATATCGTCGCCGGTCTCTGTGGCTGAACCGGCTTTGTCTCCCGCACATTTTTCCCAGGAATCCATTGGACACCGCTGGCGACAGCATCAGCATGACCACGGGCTCCAAGAAGACATTGCAGCAGCTCGTCAGCATCGCGTACACCCTCCACTCGACGTTTGTCTTCGTCACGAACCCCACTATGTGTGAGGTGTTGTAGGGCGCGTAGCACACCACGAACACAGCCAGCGTGGATAATGCAACAGCCAGGACTCTTCTCTTCCCCATCGGCCGCAGATTTGATCGCCACACCAGTGTGACGCAGCGCAGCGTGCAGAAACTCGTCACAATCAGGGGCAAAAGAAACAGTACGATTGCCATCTCCAGGCGTAGAGGCAGCAGCACCTCCAGCTGGGATGAGTTGAAGTGGTCGTAGCAGGCGGAGGCGTCGTCCTTGATGAAGACAAAGTTGGCTCCTCCTTCAGCCATCAAGCTAATACTGAGGTGGATCATCACTGACGCCCACAGGGCAGCACTGATGAAGCAGGAGATACGGGCACGACGGTACCTCTTGTAGATAATCGGGAACGCGATGCTGAGGTAACGCCCCACGGTCACCGCGGTGATGAACAGGCAGCTGCCGTACAGGGACGAGTAGAGGAAGAAGGTGTAGATGGGGCACACTGGGGGTGGAAGTGTCCAGTCCTGACGCAGTGTCTCCAGGGCCTTGACGGGCAGCCAGGCCACGAGTGCCAGGTTGGCCAGGCATAGGTTGAGGGCGTAGACCACATTGGGTGTGGCGCCACGTTTCCGAGCCTTGCGCACGTACACGAAGAGGACCAGGAGGTTGGCGGGAAGGCCGAGCAGAAAGGTGAAGGAGTAGACGGAGACAGCGACGCAGTCACTTAGAGTCACACTCATCTCTTCAGTTACATCCAATAAAGAGGTCAAACAGCGTCAAGTTTACCACCAACAAATTGCATGGTTGTCCTTATGTCCTTCATACACAACGCTGTTTAGCAACTCCATGAAGTCCTTTCCTCGCTCTTCCTCCATCATGTCCAGACTCCACACTGACTCACCCCAGCAACATCTCTCCGACAGGTGACAGCACAGAAAAAAAGAAAAAAAAAAAAAGAGGCGGTGGCCACAAAGGTGCTGATGCATGTGGGCACGCCGGGGGCGAGGTGCATACGACATGATGACAGAGGTACAGATAAGGAGACGCAGCCACTCATGCAGAAGGCAGGGGGCATTTAGCCGGCACCAGGCCGTCTTAATTGCCCTCTGAGTGGAGGGGCAACAGACAGGTAGCATCTGGGCCCTGAAGTGAAATGATTCAGAATAATTCAAGCTTTCAGGAAGCGCATGGCCACCCCGCCCCCCTCCCCCACTGTTACAGCTGAGGCCGTCTAAATGAACTGGAGGGCCGGGCAGTAAAGTCATAAATGTGCTGAAGTTGATGGTCGATGCGAGGAGGGGATGGGTTGGGCTTTGGGAAAAGGGTGACTTGTTTGTGGCATGAAGGCGCTTCTAACAGGTTTATGGCGGAGAATGAGTTCCCCTGTGTGTGTGTGTGTGTGTGTGTGTGTGTGTGTGTGTTAGAGGAGGTGGGTGTGTCGCACTTTTGTTGAAGAAAATGGAGCAGAAAATCACTCGTTGCAGAGGCATTTTATTAGAGCAGATACCGAGAAATGATTTTCCAAGAAGAAAGACCTGCAGCTTCAAAACATGGCAGCCAGGTGTTTGAGCCAATCGTCAAAACAAATGTGGACCACATCCAGTCTGCCCCCATATTGTGACGAGAACAATTGCGATGAATTCATGACGTACTGACTTAATCCTGGAAGTAAGTGAACATGACATGAGCTCAGCTTTTATTGACTTCACTTCAGCCTCTTTCTGTTTGCACTGTGTCTCGAGCCATTTGCTCAGGCTGCACTTCCCGTTTTTGATATTAATGACAATATTTCAGTCATGTGTCAATAAGTCAGTCAGTTCTACTGCTTGCTGTGTTATCATAATGAGGTTTAGAAATGTAAAATAACTCCTTTGTTATTTTGCATTATTTACTTTTATTATTATTTACTTACATGTTATTTACATTACTTTGTTGTAATTACTGGTAGAGAGGGAGATTTTCCTTTTATTACTCAAATTATAGTGATTTGAGTTCAACAACTCCACTAAACTTGTAGAAAATGTGAAATCTACTACAGGTAAGCACGTGATTTAATATCAGTGGACTGGAGATACAGTCTCTCCAACGTGTCCTGTGTCGGCCATGAGGTCTCCTCCCGGTTGGATATGCACAGAACTTCTCCCTAGGAAGGCGTCTGAGGGGCATCCTCACCAGATGCCTGAACCACCTCAGCTGGCTCCTCTGGACATGGAGGAGCCGCTCTACACCAAGTCCCTACCTGTCTCTAAAGCTGAGCCCGGCCACCCTGCGGAGGAAACTCATCTCAGCCACTTGATCTTCTTCTTTTGGTCACTACCCAAAGCTCATGACCAGAGGAGAGGGTTGGAACGTAGTTTGATGTAAACAGAGAGCATCGCCTTCCAGCTTAACTCCCTCTTTACCACAATGGACCAGTTCAGTGTCCGCATCACTGTAGACGTTGTCCCAATCCACCTCTTGATCTCCTGCTACATTCTACCTTCACTTGTGAACAACACCCTGAGATGCTGCAGGTCCTCCACCTCAGGTAGGACCTGTAGTGGGCAATCCACCCGTTTCTGGCTGAGAACCATGGCCTCAGACTTGAAGGTGCTGATCCTCATCCTAGTCCTTGACACTCCAATGATAGGTTGGAGGTCGCTGTCCGATGAACCCAAGAGGACCACATCATCTTCAAAAACCAGAGACAAGATCCTCCCACCACCAAACTCGACCCCCTCCACCACCAATGGACAGAAAAACTTCCAAAAGTAAAGTAACAATGACTTTATTTGAGTTAAAGTTGAGTTTTCCTTTCACAGAAAATCATGTTTGCCCCACAGTTTATTCCAGTTTATAAAACCTACCAGCTGATTTCCCCTGTGCACGTGTTTCCACTGGTGTCTCATATGGAGTTAGAGTTAATTATACTGTGATTTCATGCAGTAATGTGCAGTTAATGTTCTTATCTGAGAAGATCTCATGTAAGATGTAAGACACACCAAACGTTTGGTGAAAACAGCCTCGTAAAAAGGCAGCGATCGTCACAAACATCCATTTGAAGACATCACTACTGTGGCGAGTGAGATTTATTGTCTTAGGGACCCTGTTCGCCAGATTTATTTATTTTTGTATCTGCACCCGAGTCAAAGTTCACATCATTATCGCCGCCTTCATGCTCCAAACAGCGTCAGTTGATCAAACAATAAGACCAAGTCAAACAAAGCAAATGGTCGATTAAAAAAAAAGAACCAGATATTAACGTGAGCGCTGACTTTTTGAATTTTTGGATAAATACGAGCAGATGCCAGATGTGTTTTTAATTGAGTCAAATGGGTGTTTAATACACACTGACACACAAAATTCAATGAGACAGAAAAAAGGGAGATAAATTAACATCACACAAATAAAGTTAACACCACAAAAAGATCTAGCCAGGTCAGAGGAGGACATATATGGCTGGAATAAGTTAATAAAAGACACAACAACAAATGAAAGAAAGTCTAATTTGTTTAGGTCACTATGCTCACACTTTAAATTTAAATTTTAGTGTCACATTGAGTTTGTTATGATCCCTTCCCTCAACAACATGGAGACCATCTTCTCACTGAGCCAGCAGCTGCAGGTTGCTCCTCCCACTGGAGTTCACGAGCGGCACCAGCAGCGCCGCGGTTTTATCGGTGCAGGTGGTCGATGTGAGCCGGGTGCGGGTGTTCATGCTTCGTTGCTCCAGAGACAGAGCCTCCTGCTTCCTGGAGAGATCCTGCAGCATGCGGGAATGATGGAGCTTCATCTTCTGCAGGGAGTTTCTGGGAGAGGCAAGCAGGGAGAAAAGATCATCAAGTGAATCTGTCTTTGTGATCATAGTAACTAAAGTGACTCACTGAGCCTCAGAGAGCTTCTGCTGCAGAGCCATGATGGTGGCCTCCAGCTGGTGGAGTTCATCAACGAGGCCGAGCTGCACCTGCAGTTCAACAACAAGGAAGAACAACAACTTTCCTCGGTTTCTGTCAAACCACATCCTCAGTATTCTGCAGCATGAGCTCGACGTAAACCTCGTCTCTGCACAGGTCCATGCCAGGTCTTTGGGTCCTGGTCTCCAGTCTGGTGTGAGCCAGCTTCAAAGAGGCCGTCTTCGCTTGCAGGTCTGCATCCAGCCCATGGATGTCGCTCTCCATTTCCACCATTTCATCTTCAGTCTGCAGACAGTCAGTCACACACAGGCAGCACATGAAAACCTCTTTCAACACCTACATGTGTTTTCTCATAAGGGATCTCAACAAAGGTATTTAAGAAGATAAATACCCATTGACTTCGATTCAAAACTCATCATTTTCAATCAGGAAATATTTAATTTCATCATTAAGAAGATATTACACTTCAAAAAGAAGAAGATTCAGGGGTGTGGTTAGTTTGATTGACAGGTCTGGTCTGCAGTGAGAATAGACCTGATCTCCAGTCTCATACACATTGGACAGTGTCCTCACTCCTCACATCATATCCAAATATGGTCACAACCAACATGTCAACGTTCAAATGCCAAACTCCTGGTCTCCAGATGTGAGTCCATAAACCAAAAGGTGACGTCACATTAGCTTCATCTATTCTATCTAATGTCGATGCCTAAAATATATACAATCTTACATTTTTTATCTGCCACTCCAGCTCATCTCGGGCCTGCTCTTCGTGGTGATTGCGTTTGCGGAGAACAAACTCTGTGGCCCTGCGCTGAGCGTCCAACTCGTTCTGCAGCTAAGAAATACAAACATATGGAGAAGTAATTAAATCACAAATGTATCAAAACAACAAAGTGAAAGCAAGTTTGTTGCAAACACAAAGTAAATTACCAGTAACCTCTGAACATCATTTCCCACTGACAGCTTCCAAGACTGTGACATACAGCTCTGAAGATCATTAACTTATTAACTAAAACTGTATAAAGTTAGACTCTTATAAGTGCCACTGTTGTTTGTAATAAGTAAAAATATTCACCTGATGTTATTCCTTATTATAACTGTGCATTGTGTCCATATTCAGGTGAAGATAGACTAAATACAGCTGCAGCAAAGAGGAGGTTAAGGACCCTCCATCAATATTTGTATCCAATTCAATCCATTTAGTTGCAAATATTTGTATTAAATGTGTTGCATGGTCATATTGTTTGGAGTTTCCATAGAGAACAATAGTAGAATAGGTGCTATTCAGTGTATTTGTGCTACAAACACAATTGTAGTGACATCACATCCCACCTGGGCTCTGGTGAGACTCATGTCCTCTCTCATTTGCTGGGACAGCTGCATGGCCTCATGGGCACGAGCCACGTTGTACTGGCTGAACTGGGCCCACTCCTGCGGGGTGGATGAGCTGCAGCAAAGGCAACGACAGAGTCTCTAATCTAACCACAACTTCAAGGATATCGTGTAGCTGCAAAACACTCCCGGCCCTCGTCCCCGGGTTACCCTGATGGTATGCGGGTGGGGTTGGTCTTCAGGGAGATGCTGGGTGACTTTGTTGTAAGAGACAGGCAGGACATGTCAATCTCCAGAGCATCCATCTTGTTCTGGAGGTCGGCGGTCAGCTGGTGTCGCACCTCCTGCAGATTACTTGGTTACAGAAAACAGACAGGTGCTGAGAAGGCTGAAAAATGTGTGATTCAAAAAGTCAGTGTTCAATTTCAACAGTGCAGCCACAGAGTGTAAAAAGAAAAGGACAAAGAGAGCACGACGTTGGTTTATGGATTTGTGTTTTGAAGCCAGGAGTTTGGCATTTGAATGTTGCCATGTTGGTTGTTTGGAGCCAGAAGTGACCATATTTGGACAAAAAGGGGTAAGGTAAGGTAAGGAGGCGGGTCTGACCCTTGAATCAGAGGACACTGTGCAATATACCGTATTTTCCGGACTATAAGCCGCTACTTTTTTCCGACGCTTTGAACCGTGCGGCTTAAACACCGGTGTGGCTCATGTATCGGCGGCATGAAGCTCGTTAGTTTTTTACAAGCTAGCAAGCTCCGCGCCGCTGATACATTTAGCGTCGTCACATCAGACCCGGTCAGAGTGGACCACATGAAACTGTTGGAATAAATTCAATAGCGGCTTATAGACAGGAGCGCTCAATAGTCTGGAAAATACGGTATATGAAACCTGACCATGAAGTTTCTCTTTTATATCTGCTTAATGATGAAGTGATTTTCAGATGGACCAGAAGAAGAAATAACTTTACTGACATCAGAACTTGTGGAAAAGATGTATTGACTGGTTTTTTTGGAGGCAGCCTCTAGTGGCCACTGGGAGTATTACACTTTTTTGCACTACATGTTTGAGTCCTGGTTGTTTCGTCCATTTCTTTGTGTCTGTGATTGCACCACAGCGGCCTCTCACCACAGCTGCTCAAAGGCCTTGTCAATGTGCTGCTGCAGAACTTGTTGGACTCTTTCAATCAGCTCCACTTCTTTCTTCAGCTGTTCATCCACGGGGTCGGTGACCAGCTCGTATCCTCGCCGCCCCTCCCTCAGCGTCACGCATTCAGTATTGACCTCCAGAGGAACGGCGGTGGCGGCCAGGGCCTGCTCGGTCTGCTCTTTGGACTGTCCCAACAAACAGCAAGGAGACAGTCACGTCACTGGAGGTTCAGTTTGAGTACAGGATGAAGTAACATCCACAGTCACTGTACACAGATATCCTTACAGAGATATAAATGTAAAGGTTTGTGAATGAATCACCAGAGTCAGAGCTTCCATCTCTTCATCCACTTTCTGAGCACAGGTTTCCAACACGTCCTTCCATCGAGCCACATCCCAAACCCGGTCCTTCAGCCTGCGAGAGGTGTTGCTCTCATCCCAGGTTGTCTACAGAGAAAGTGCAAGAACAGGGCAAAATGGGAGCTTGAATGAAATGTATAGAAAGAAAGAGAATCCAATGATGTTTTCTCACAGTGCGTGAACAGACCTGAGAGTGGGTCTCGTTGCGTAGTGACCTCCCTTCCTGTCTGATCACATTAGAAACATGCCTCTCGTGTTGAGCTGTGGCCGACAGCTGCTGGTTGTTGCTGTACCACTCTGACACACTGTGGCGCAGGCCGGGCTTTGCAGAGAGTGCAGACATCCCGCTGCTGGAGGAGCATCTTTTAAAGCTCATGTCATGTACAGTGAGATGTGTGAGACTGTTTCACTGATACTCTCACTGGAGACGATCAAAAATGTTCAAAGTACATAGGAACCATTACAACTGACAAACATTTATGGAAGTAATTATAAGTATTATCATTCAATTTACTCAATACAAAACATGTTTTGTGGCTATTATGCTGTTATATTACGTGATTAAAATATGCTTGTGCCATGGGCAAGATGCCAGGCGTTAGACAGGGGGTGGACATGCAGGACCAGTAGATGTCACCATCATACCAAAAACTGGAATTCCAATTCCAGAAAAGTCAAAATCCATAATTTAATTAAAAACACCACATCAAACCCTGTTACACCTGAAATTAAATGAACAGGCCCATATGCATGTAAACAATGCAATTTCACCTCTACAACTCTGTTCATTGATTTTTTTAATTTTTTTTTTTTTAAAAGTCTCCAATTTTACAGGATGTTTTACCCCCAATTTTTGGTTGTTTTTTGGGGGGGGGGTTCCAAAAATTCACCTCCAGGGTGAGTGTTATTGCCTAACAAACAAAAATGTTATTAACAATATCATGATAATTTAAAGGTAAAGCAGCAAATTCTCACAAATGTGAAGCTGGAAAAATAAAAATTTGTTTGAATTTCTGCATGATTCTGTCAGTAGACTATTACTTTAAGTAGTTCAACTTACAAAACTGGTGTAATGGTAATTTCTAGTAAGTAACTATTAGCTAAAAGTTAACAATTAAATATAGTGTAGCAAAAAGTATAATATTTCTTTCTGCACTGTATTGGAGTGTAAGTACAAAGTTTCACTCAAATAAAGTCTCACAACTGTGCAGTACTTAATAAGTAAATGTATTTAAATACAGTTTTAGTATTATCTGTGCTGCTGTCTATGACGCTGACACCTGAAACATCGCGATAACGACATTTAGATGTAATTTTTAAATGTTTCATCTTCTCATATTGAATTTTACTCACCGGAGTTCTAGAATGTTCGGACCTCAGACTGTATACACGGCGCGTGCTGGTTGTGCTGGACCAGGTTTCCCGTAGCAACGGTTGCTCTGGCCGTCTCCAAGAAACGAGGCGACGCAACGTTTGACTAAAACTCTTTAATAATTAAAATAACGGTAATGTTGATTCTTCTGTGACATTAACTGAACAACAGGGAGCGTAAAAAATAAAACCAGCGGTAGAATGTAAGTATATATGATTTTTTATTCGAATAAAAGTAGTGACTATATTAGTTTCCTGCATTTAAACTCAGTATAATTAAAATGTGCGGTATGTATTATGCAGATGTATTAATAGTGTGATTTTTTTTTAACTATTATGTATGCTGCACTAGTTTGCAGTTTTGTTTGCATAATGGATCAAACTTGTGTTTATTTAACTTTAAAATGTCTTAACCTCTAAACTCTATCAAAATAATACAATAAATTAAACAATATTTTAAAATATTAAAGATAATTAAGGGTCAAGGTAGCAAATTCCCAAAGTTTGAGGCAAATGATAAAGGAAAAATAAGAAATAGATCAATGATCAATTTATCACATACTGATTTTCACTCTGCCTTTATATACCACGGAGTAGTTAAAATTACAGTAAAAAAACCTTTATATAGACACATTTTAATTTTGTAAAGTAACTAATCACTTCTGAAATTCAGTGAAACATTAAATAATAGTATGTCAAATGTGAAAATAGTATGACAACATGAAAAATACAAGAAATCCTCTGTTAGCCACAACGCTCAGGTATAAACACGTCTGTTTTATTGTAGTATCAGAATTAGTCATGCCAGTGGTTATATTTCCATGCTGTGGTGACTTTCAGTGTAGACAAAAGCTGGTTAGTTATAACTATCATCACTCGCATCCCCTCAGCACATTCCTGACCATGGCTGTTCAATGGTCGTGGGTCAGCAGCAACGTCCCCAGAGTTTTTAAGGTATTCGGGAATATTGCAGAAAACAAACAAACAAACAAACAAAGCCACCTTGCATGTCCACTAAAATGCAGCAGGACTGGTGGGGCCGAAAAACAGAAGCCGGTCTCAAAACCAAGACCTCAACATGCCTCCATTTCAGTGCAGTACACCAGTGACCTTATTAAAGCAGATATACAAACAAACCAAGGTTGTAATGCCCGACAGAAATGATTCACACGTTGAAAATCATCTCAATATTATTATTATTATTTACTTTTTTTTTTAATCTGTACATTGCACCTAATGGGGACACGAATGAGATCTAAATTCTCTATATAAGGACTTCATTGAGTCTGGGAACAGCTTGCCAGTGCACTATCCCAATACCTGAGCTATGTTAACACCTAGATTCTCCAACAGGCTTCTATTAAGGCCTTACACTAAAAACAAAAACCTCCATGCCCGCCAAATATCAAAACTGCTTCGACTGTCTGAAGTTGTTTTTGAATTTTAATTAGCTCTGCCTGGTGTTTGGAGTGTCAGTGTTCAGAGGCAGGAGCTAAAAACATCCGTAGGAGCCAGAGATGAGCTTTATCAATGCATCTGATTGGCTCGTTATTTGTTAAAGCTGGGGTTAATGCAGCTTTTCATCTTTTCCTCTCTTCTGCATACACATTCCTTAAAGACAAATAAATTAAAAACAAAGTGGGAACCATCGTTCATGTCACATTTAGTCGTTTCAAACAGAAAATATCCACAAAAACAAACAAAGGAAGGAATTTGCATCAGGATAAAAACAAAAAAATGGTGAAAATTATTTAAAATTTTCTGTGGCAGGTTCATAATTTAAAGTAAAAAGAAAAGTTTGGCGCGAGCGTGGTGGTGGCGGCGGCGGTGGTGATGTGCAGAGGTCGATTTCCTTGAAGCGGAGGTGAGAGGTTCAGTTAGCTACACAGTTAACGGAGTTCAGAGTGTTCAGCCTTTACACAGCTGGAGGTGGAGGAGACATCTTCAGGTTACAGTCCTTCCATGTTCGTCTCGAGCCCCATGTGTGTGTGTTTATGTGTGTATGTGTGTGTGTGTTTGTGTGGTCCAATTCCTGATGGAAATTGTCTCTCATCATTATCTCCTGTCCCAGTATCGTTGGGGTTGGGGTGGGAGGACGAGACGCTGTGTTTGTGATGTCGCACGTGTTCAGTCCATCATCACTGCGGTGTCGCGTCTCCATTGACTTCTACACCGTGCTGCTGTAGCTGTGCTCGGAGCAGCGCGTTGTCATTCTTTAGTTCTTCAATCTGGGGAAATATAAAACAGATTTTAGACAAGGAAAACAGGGAAAAGAAGCTTTTTTGTGAACTTAGTTTATGTGTTGCACGCTTCACTTTATTCTTATTCTTATTATTTTTACAATTCCCTGGACTCTCTTAAGTTATTCTACATTTTTCCTTTTCTGGGAAGCTGCCATGTCGTCCATCTTTACATACAGTTTAGGACAGGGGTGCTCAATCCTGGTCCTTGAGGGCCCCTATCTGCATGTTTTAGATCTGTCTGTCTTCCTACAAGCCTGATTCAAATGATCAGGATCAGGCTTCTGCAGAGCTTGATGATGAGCTGATCATTTGAATCAGGTGTGTTGTGAGAGAGACACATCGAAAACATGCAGGATAGGGGCTCTCGAGGAACGGAGTTGGGCACCAGTGGTCTAGGGCCCCGTCCACACGGAGACGAAACGAATACGTCTCCCCCAAAATTTATATCTGCGTCCACACGAAAAAGCCAAAAACGCTGTAGTCAATATGCCAGGCCTGTATGTGGCGCTGTAACACTGCCACAGAAACACACCAAAACAAGGAAGAAGACACGGAGCATGCGCATTAAACTCGTACGAGGTAAAACCAACACACCACAACAACACACACTTGTTGCTCATGGTAGTTGTGTAGTTTCAGATGATTTTGCTGTAAAAGTCAAAACCAGCCCAGTAGCTGCTGCAGCACTAACGCGACGCTGTGTTCCTCCATTTTTACTGTTGTTGTCGGGGTTGCGCAGGCAAGTTAAGGGTCAGAGGCGGGGCTACGGCGGCAGCGTTTCAGGAGAATGCGTATTCGCCGTCCACATGGAGACGCAGCGGGTGGCGTCTTCAGACTTTCCCACTCTGGGACCCGGATTCAAAAAGTATCGGTTTCGGCTGCCAAATCTAAAAACTTTGCCGTTTACACTGAAACCCGTCTCCATGTGAACGGGGCTAGGATATAGAAAATTAAACAACATCCATTAAATTAGCATGGAAATACTTTGAGTGATACACCTCTGGGGAAGAAAATGATCTGTATTTGATATTATTTCCTTTTCAGGACTGTTCTTGTAACGAGGGACCGAGTCAGAGGAGTTTCTCCAGTTTTAATCACGACTTGGAAATTGTATTGTGATTACAGCATCTCCTACATAACCTGAAAGCTGCATCGGTTTTAGTAATAACCTCATTCAGACCCAGGATGAATAACACAATCTGCAATGTCAAGCTAAGATTTTGGGTTTTCTTGACAAAAAAAGGTCATGGACCAAACATCTAATGGTCAGAAATGATGATGGGTGTGTTTATTTAGTGAGAAGTTATAAGAATGTTGTAACAATAATTTCCAGCTCACACAGGAAATTAAACGGGACATTTCCCAGGTCGGCCTCTCCACATGTTTCTATTTTATAAGATTTACCGCGTGTGTGCACTTAGGTTGTTTACCTGTTGTCTGAGCAGCTCGTTGTCCATCTCCACTCTCTCCACCTCCTTGTAGCTCTCCTGCAGTCGCTGGTTGCTCTGACGTAACTCTCGGATGTAGTCACAAGCTTTGGACAGGATGCCTCCTTTACTCTGAGGAACACGACACAGACACATGTCGAAACACCGAGTGTGATCAGCGTGACTCATCACTTCCCTTCATTACTAATCTGTATTTTTAACCCTCTCAGTTTTCCCGCTCTAATTGTGCCACTCGCAAAAATCTATATCAGATTTTCCATCAGCGGCCAAACTGGGTCATTAACGAACACGCAGAGCCACGTGTCCCTGTCTAACACATGTACTGTTCAGTAGTCTGAGCCTCGGCTGTGGTTACAGCTGCTGTTTCAGTCTGACTGTGTAAGTTTGCATCAGGTGAAAGGACACTGTGCACAGAAGATGCATCGATTCAGGTGTGGAAACAGTCTGGGACGATGGAGGCAAATTTAAAAACATCTCAGTCATGAAACAGCTGCTTTAAGGCTAAATGAGTTCATATCAGCGGTGTGACCTGAAAGTACCGATCATTAGTGCTATATTTAATCTAATCAAGATAGCAGGTGTTTTGACTGCTCCATCTGTCGCTGCTCACACAGATCTGGCTTTTAGTAAACATGATTTCCTGTGCTCACCGCTCCAGTTCTGCTGTCGATGCTGCAGTCTGGGATGATTTTTGACAGTGTGACAATCCAGTTATTAATCTTGTCTCTTCTTCTTCTCTCCACTGCAGAAAAAAATAAAAGTTTTAAACATTAAATATATACACTCAAAAGAACAAATACAACTTTCTTTATTACTAAGCACAAGAAACAAAAACTTCAGGTCATATATAGATTATTTTGTGTAACGAACTCCGACCTGTCACCTGCTTTTGGATAAACATTTAAATCTGAGCCAGATGTTAGTTTATTCTGTTCTGTTTAATTACACAAATATATGTAAAAGATGGACATAACCAGCAGGTCTCCAAAGTGAAGCCAAAAAAGTGCGATACCACCAATGGCCACTGGAGGCCGACTCCAACAATTAGCTAAAGTCAACTCTTCTTCTCAGTGATCTGATCCATCTGACCATCACTTCATCATTAACTACCGTATTTACTATTGAGCGCTCCTGTCTATAAGCCGCTATTGAATTTATTCAAACAGTTTCATGTGGTCCACTCTGACCGGGTCTGATGTGACGACGCTAAATGTATCAGCGGCATGGAGCTTGCTAGCTTGTAAAAAGCTAATGAGCTTTGTGCCGCCGATACATGAGAAACACCGGTGTTTAAGTTCAAAGCGTCGGAAAAAAGTAGCGACTTATAGTCTGGAAAATACGGTAGATATTAGGCTTCAAAAAGAGGAAGATTTCGGGGTGTGGTTAGTTTGATTGACTCATTCACCAGTGAACTCAAGTCTCATACACATTGGACAGTGAGCTTAGGTTCAGGCGTTAGACCCGCCTCCTCACTCCTCCCTTCATGTCCAAATATGGTCACTTCTGGCTCCAAATAAACCAACACGTTGACGTTCAACTGACAAACTCCCTGCGTCCATCTCTTACATAGAGTCTATGGTAGAAAAATAAGAGAGATATTAGACATGATGTCCAGAAACACACACCCTCGTTGTGCTGTGCTCTTCGCCTCTCGTCCCTCGGCGCCCGTGGACCCTCCACCTTCCTGTGAAGACACAAAGACAAACAAACTATTTGACACTGAAGTTATGGATAAAATGTCACATCATTATTCTGACTATTACCCAGAGCCAAACACCTAAACTAGAAGTCAGCTGATGGAAAACACTGGTGTAAAAGACGACCCATCTGTTTCTGTGTCAAGCTCCAAATCCTCCAAAGGCCACACTGTGTGAGATCCAGACTCTAAATAAGGGAGCACAGTTTTCCTGAGGGGAGGCATGTGAGCTAAACCTCACGGCATTAACCTCAACCACACGGGTCTCTACACGTAAATCACCATGCAAGGAAGCTACAGCTCGATAAGTGAACCACCAGACGTCTGTCTCTACAACACATGACGGGGGCGGGGTGGTATGTGAAAGATCTCCTCACCAGTTTGAACTGCCATGCTGCAACATCTCGCTCTCACCAAGGTCTCTGGGGACGGCAGGTAAGTAGGACAGAGTGTGGCGTTTTAGATGTTGGATGTTTTGAATGATGGATTTTGTTTGATATATTTTCACTTGTACACACAACGACATAAAGACCAATCATTCCAAGAAGTGGGGAGGAGAGGGAAGGTGAAGAGCATCCAGTCCGGTGTGGATTGACAGGAGGGGAGTGAGAGAGACGTTGGCCAAACACGTGGAGGGACTGAGGGAGGGTATCAAAGTGTGTTACGGTGCAATATACTTACGCAGTGTAGGTGTGTGTGCGTGGCGCGATGGTGCGAGGGGTCGTCGTCTGCAGCACCTCAGGAGGGCTCATCATCACGTAAAACTGACCTGGATTGAACAGAGAAACACGGGTTCAGTTCAGTCCTGCTTCTGCTTCCAGTTCGTCTCCGTCTCGGGGCGTTTCCTCACCGCCCGCCTGCGTGATGGTGGGGTCG
>OOFC01008827.1:6995-18476 GCA_900323345.1 Pseudochromis fuscus
TTGATAAATTAAGTCTAAGGTATTTATTTATTATTACTTAAAAACAACGTTACCTATCTTTGCTTATGTACCATAATAAATGAGTATGAAGTACCTGGAGGCCGCTGATCTCCAAGAACTTTAACTGACTCCGGAACGATTAAAATGTGACCGACTACAGTTTCATTACGGAATGTTTTTGTTGATGCACAGGGGACTTGCGGCTCGTTTGAACTAGCAAAATCATTCAACTGCTTCAATGTTGTTGCCAAGCTAGTTATTGTCTAATGAGGGGGAAATAACCATCCGAAAAACAACCACTGAAACCGGCCCGACTCCCTGAACTTCACCCGGGTTAAAATGGTTGACTGGAGTCCGATAGCGAAGGTGTACGACCCGCTGAAAGCTGGTAGCATCGACGGCACGGACGTGGAGCCACACGACCGGGCGGTGTGGAGAGCTATGGGTGCCCGCTACAAACCCAACAAGGGCGTCGTCGGAGACCCACTGCTAACACTGTTTGTGTCTCGCTTGAACCCACAAACAACTGAGGACAAACTGTACCAGGTGTTCTCCAAGTACGGAGACATCCAGCGGCTCCGGCTGGTCCGGGACATCGTCACGGGCTTCTCCAAAGGATACGCCTTCATTGAGTACAAGGAGGAGCGGTCAGTGGTCCGTGCCCGTCGGGACGCTAACAAGCTGGTGGTGGACCAGCATGAGGTGTTTGTAGACTTTGAACAGTCCCGAAATCTCAAAGGGTGGGTGCCACGGCGGCTCGGTGGCGGGCACGGAGGGAAAAAGGAGTCTGGACAGCTGCGGTTCGGCGGCAGGGACAGGCCTTTCCGTAAACCCATTAACCTCGGAGTAGGTCCTGTGCAGGAGTGGAGAGGTGGGGGTGGAGGGAAGGAGTGGGACAGACCCGGGCCGAGAGGCAGGGAGGACCGGGACCGACACAGAGAGACCGAGTGGGGCAGCAGAGGGAGAAGAGATGATCGGGACAGAGGCAGAGAGAGGGACGACCGCAGACATGGAGACAGGAGCAGACACCGGGACAGGAGATGAAGCACACATTTACACAACCTTGGAGAAATCCAAAGTACTGATCTCACTCTGTGACAGATGTGTTAATCTAGAGCACAGCTGCCTGTTTCAAATGGAGGATGGATACTGAAGCAGAGGACAGATAACGAGTTTCTGGTTGCACATATTGAATAAATGAAATCACAAATAACATCGTGTTTGATGACCAGTTTATGTTTGAACTGTCAGGTTTTCTGGCTGAGGTTTTATGAATGTACTGTATAGTGATGCTAACTTTTAGCTGCCACCCTGGTAGTCTCGCACATTTCAGCATCAGAGAAATCTTTCTTAATACACGTGGTCTAAATTGGGCTGTAAAACTAGCAGTGTTTACAATATAAACGAATTGCACTGTTCAATACAGAGATACTTTCTATTTATTGGTATTGATTACGCAAGTGAATTCTCAGGTAGTAAAAAGTAGGCGAGTTCAATCTGCAGTTAAACGGATGAAATTACCAGTGTTTTGGTTATATATCTATGAAGGATGGCGTTTCAGATGGAGTTTGTTACATTCTTCATAAGTAAAATTATTTTCTGTTTTACAAGCTAAGGCTGCAGTTTAATCATGTAGCCTTTTTTGCAGCATCCATACATGAGGGCAAAGAAGCAAGTAAACCTATACAACACAGTAGTATCACCCTAATTTTTCTTTGTGAAAAGAATGTACAATTTCCTTCGGTTTCTATGGATGGGATTTGGGGTTGAAATGGCCTGTTGAATGTCTGTTGTTCTTATTTAATATACTACCCTGCACATTTTCTAACTAAGTATACAACAAAAAGTATATCTTCAACCAAATAAAAAGAAGGTAATTTAATTGTGTAAGTTTTGGCAACATTACCAATAATGTTCCTGAGTTTTTGTTGGGTTTTGCATTACCAAGACACAAAGTTGTGATTAAACTTACAGTACACAGAACTTAGACTGTAGGAAGTCAGGATTTTGATTTTCAAAGTTTTCACTTTCTGTCAGTTTTATGTAATCATCACTCTTGTGGCTGAGCCAAAGGCAGCTGTCTGATCCCTGGTCCTGGCCGCTGAAGCAGATCGGGTTGCACTTATGAGTCACTGGGTGGTTTGTTTTCTTTCAAGCTGACTGCAAGTATGTCTGAAGTCATCAATATGAAACGGTAAAAGCCTGGACTTAGCATTAGCTCATTAAGTATTTTCCAAAGAGTCTATGCATCTCAGTGTGGGCGTGCCCATTACCGGTCCATTAGCTCATCAGATTGACCCGCTGCTGGGAAATTCATCACTTGTTGCATTAGTTAGAAACTATAAACGAGAAAGGAGTCTGTACTGAAAAGAAGTGACCGTAACAGTGATGTAACAGAGAAAACAAAAAAACCTGAAGAATGAACCTGTAACCTCAGTTTAACTCTAAGCATGTCTGACTTCAAGAGTGTGACACATATTACAGTGTCATTTATAAGATTTAAAAAACAAAAGAGAATTGATGCAAATACACACAAATAAGCAAAAAATGACTTTTTTATTTGAACAATCACAAGAACAAGCTTGGATTAATGCAATGTGACAGATTTCTACTATAATTATGATTCTGTTTTAATAAAAATTAGGAATGAGAGCATATATAAAGAGGTCTGTTTTAGCCCTTAGAAGTCAGTGTGGTTGTCCAGATGAGGCCACTCTCAGCCTGCCAGCGTACATGGGATTTATGATGGGCCAGCCTGGGTAAGTCTCTCTTTGGACTGTGCTGAACTCAATCCTGTAAACCAGAATGCACACAGACATAAATGAGCAGCTCTCTACATGAATCTGTAGGACATTGTGATCCTGACAAACTTGCTCTTACCTGAAGGCAGGGTTGATGCCGATGTTGTCGGGCTGTGGGAGGGCAGGGGTTCGCCTCCTCTGGCATGAGGACGGAGGAGGGAAATCCTTCTGATACTGAGACTGCATCCCTGTTGCATCTTCTTCATTCTTCACTGCTATTGACTTCCTGTTATCATAGTTGCTTTCTTCCTCACCTTTTCCTGGTTCCTTGTTCTCGCTGTTGTTTCCTCTTCCTGATTGTCTTGAGGATGTCGGATAAGAACCACGGGATTCCCGTCCTGTGTTCTGTGCGATACATTCTCCTGGATGGTAACGAAATTCCTTGTTAAATCTTCAATTTCATTCAAAGTTTTGAAAAATCCTTTAAAACACATCCATCTTTCTGCCTACGGAGGCAGCATCTGGGAACAAAATATCACACCTGGTAAAACCTTCAGTTTAATTTTTACCACTAACACAACGCCAAAGATTCAGGGAGAGATTTCTCTACTTTCTTAATCACAGGCCTTCAATTTTTAATGGTACCTGCTGTGCTAAATATATTATTTAATGTGACTTCACTTAGTTGCAAGTCTGAAGAGAATTATATCATTCAGTATCATTCAGAGAATGGCTTCTATGAATACTCTCTCTATATTACAGACCTTTAAAAAATAAATCAAAATATATTAATACTGATTTTATACTTTATATTTGCATTAGGATGGAAGGTCACCATGTTCACCTTGCACTTTTCTGTCAATGTTTAGAAATTCATAAAAATGTATTTAGTAAAATCAAACTTTTTTACTTGCTGATATAAAAGCAATGCATTTAACCTCATGTACTGTTTTTCTAAAGTATTCATTACTACATTGTTATCATTACAGTCTAATGGTAGTGCAGTAAGTACTGCACTTTGACTGATTACACATTGAAAGAAAAAAGCTATAAATCACTTAAATAATCTCTGCTTTCACACACACACACACACACACACACACATCTACTAAACATAACACACAAACTGACATTGCTATTTTCAGGACTATAACACTCATTATGTCCTCACAAGCAGAACTCCCCACTTATCTTATAACAGATATGATGAGTTTACACTATAGGTGGAGATAAGACTGCAAACCTTTGCCTCTGCTTTGCTGTGGGATGGGCTTGAAGCAGAAAGCCTCTCGTGATGTGGTCTCCATTTTAGAAGGAGTGTCCGGGTAGAGGAGAAATCCTGGGGAAGTCACATAGAGGGTAAATAGTGGCCTTTAAAAGGGCCTGATTATAGGAAACAAAAACATACTGTTTAAATATTGGTGCAGTGTCTGCAAAATAAAATTAGGCCATTTAGTTTAGTTAAATTTAGGTACCAGGACATCAGAGTTCAAATTCCCTCCTGCAACCACAGGGTATTTGAATCATATCACATGAAAATATAATAATTTCATACATTAATGTTGAGAATGATTCATGTGAGGATGAAAGACCAGCAGTGCTTTACCTGCAACTGTCGGAGGTTCCCCCCTGTAGGGTCGACTGCGCAGAAAGAATTCATGGTGGCGACGGGGGTTTTGCATGTTGGCATTTTCAAAGAACCTTTTGTCTGTTGGCTCCTGGATCAGTGGCATCACCAGAAGCTGTAAATCTCTGATGCCTGGTACAAAAATACTGTAGAAACTACCACAGGTTTGTGTTATCCAGTTGTAGAGGGAAGACAAAAGTGTTGCAAACCTTAAAAAAATTATGTATTTCAGTTTACAAACAGTTGAATCCCTTAAAACAGCTCTGAGGAGAGCTTTTATTGTATTGCTTACCTTACATGTAGAAATGAACAGAAGATGTGATACAAGGCAGCAGTGTTTCTTCTACTGTCTACATTTCTCTACACTGTGAGAATGTGTGTAAAACTATACAACACTAGCTCCTTAAAGCTTGTTTACTGGAGTAGTCATGGTGTTCTATTCATCTCCAGTGAGTGGCAGATACAGTAGTACCCTACTGGGACAATAAAGCAGCTGAACCACAAACAAAGAGCTCAAGCATTGCAGTGACAGCTTAGGCTGATGGGAAGAAAAGGGAAAATGATTTAGTCTAAAAGTGTTTTTGTGGTTATTAATATTTAAGTAAAAGCTAGAGAATCATTTTTGAACAAGGGCCAATTCAACTTGGGAGAAACAAAACAAAAAACCCTCCTTATCTCAGCAAGCTTCAATATTGAATCTTGTTTCCAAGGCAACGTGTGACTCAAGAAAGACAGTCGAAGGTGTAAGGATGACCAAAATAAAGTTTACTGCAGAAAGTTTAGTCACACACCTCAGAAAAAAGAAGAAGAAAAGAAAAGTAAACTCTATTTAGTTGTTGCCCTGGAGCATTTGGCCAGCACTCAGCAATGCGTCGTGCCTCTTTGAGTTCAGCTGGCATAAATCCCAGCTCTATTTTTTCTACATAAGAGGGCCTGTTTTAGCCTGTAACTTTTCAGCAGGTAACTTTAAACCCATGAAAAACTCATAAGTCATTTTATGTAATGCATTTTGATTGAATTATGTGGTGGGACAGTTCTTGCCAACTTGCAAATCACAACAAAATTGTTTACTCTACAATATAAGGGTACATTTTTTTAAGAAATCAAATTTTTCCAATACAAATGATCCAGTGCAATAGCCAATTAGGCATAACAGAAATATCCATAACCCTTACACTTCAAGAGATGTGCCTGCTGTTGTCTGCTCTTCATCTGACATCTCTTCAGCTATTAATCATAGCTCATGTTAACACTCACCTAACATTATTTTTAGTTCTTCTACTATAACAGGTTCTTCCGTTCCTTGCAGCACTCACTTTCACTTCTGTTCAGAGAGTTAAACTGACATTTTATGTATAGGTTATGTTATCACTTTATGTAATATATTTCCACCCTGTATTTTCTTTCTGAAAATATGTGTATTTTACCTTATATGTACTGCTTACAGTCTCTGTGTATAAAAACTCCTATAGATAGATACTCCTATTTATCTATCTATCTATCTATCTATCTATCTATCTATCTATCTATCTATCATGCCCTAATAACAACAACAACAACAACAACAACAACAACAATAATAATAATAATAATAATAATATAATAATAATAATAATAATTTTATCATTATTACACACTGTTTTATTATTGGCAATGTTTTCACAGATTTCAGCACGCGCCAGCAGGAGTCTCCCGTTCCCATAGTAACAAGCCTTCACTCAGAGCCGTATGTAGACAAAGTAGCCTCATGGGCTTCGGGAACGTCTTTCATGCGTCCAAAATTAAGTTCTTTCCGCGACCGTAGGTACTTTTTTCGTTACAACTACAAAGTCACAAAGAGCTCAAAGCGACGTTAGATTTGAATATACGGATTTTATTGTATGAAAGGAGCCGTGTGCAACTCCTCGATAGCCTAGCCAAACCCTGTGTGTCAGACACTCTGCTGTGTCCCAGTGTGCGGAAGTTCTGTGGGGGAAAAAAGTGAGAAAGGCATGAGAAAAAAAGGAGCTGGAAGAACAAGAAACCCCTGAACAGCTTTCTCCGAGCGCACTGAAACGCTACTTTTTACCGAAGAACTCACAGAGTGGACAAATAAGGCGTCTCACTGCAGTTCTCTTGTGATTAGCTGTGTGTATTAATTAATCGATGGGTCTGCCGACGCTGGAGTTCAGTGATTCTTTCCTGGACAGTCCGGAGTTCAGAGAGCGGCTGCAGTGCCATGAGATAGAGCTGGAGCGCACCAACAGGTTTATAAAAGACCTCATCAAAGATGGAAACATGCTCATATCTGCCCTCAAAAGTAAGTACATGCAGATTAATAACGTGTTTGCAAGGGGGGATGGTGCATTTTGTAACGAGTTACTCAACCGGTCGCACGGTCTGGGGGAAACCAGGCCATCAATTCAAACAGCCAACACAGTGGCTTCAGTCTACAGTAGTTTTAGTCAACTCTTTTGTGCAGTTACCTGTGTTTGGACTTTAGACTGTAATTCACAGTTCATTGGTGAAGCTGCATTTGATTGTGGAGTCTATATGAATGTTTGTAACTCTCCAAATACATTAAAACTTTGTTTATTTGACACAAACACACCCCATGTGGCCATCACATCAGTTTTTATTGTTGGTTCAACAAGTTTGGCTTTTTAAGTTTATTGTACAAAGTTTCATAAAGCTGATACAACCCAATTTGTTCAGTAAAATGAATAAAAATTTTATTTTTCTTTTGGAACAAAACCACCAGTCTTTTTTTACCACCTTGCTTTTTAAGTACTGATAAGTTTCATGAACATTATTGTAAAGCAATAAGATATAAAGATAGATAAAAACACTTTCAGAAATTTATAGAGACACAACTGTACAAAATATGAAAATATATAAATATGACTGTGAACAAAACTCTGGGACAAAAAGTTAATAAATATTAAAGTATAGAATATTTACACAGCATACTTGTTATTGTACAGCATTTCACATTCATGGGGGTTTGTTTGTTTGTTTATTTGTTTGCTTGTTTTTGTTTGTTTCTTTCTTTGTAGTTGCCCAAAGTGAGCTGGGGGAGTGGTATCTCCCTCCCACATTAATGTCCTAAGCCTGATGGGTCATGGGACACAGTTAATTTGTCTCAGTGCTTAAAACTTTTATGATACTGTAATACACTGAACTAAAAGTTTTGTCTGTAACAAGATTTCCAATAAACTTTTAGTGACTATGACCAGCACAGTTAGGAATGTAGTTACAGTGTTATATGGAGTATACAGTCTCGCATATGATACAAGAATACATATGTCACTTATCTTTCTATGTGAGATTAGAGCTTTCTGGTCCTGGTTTTATGTGGAGTTGCAAGATACAGGTTTTTTTTTAATCTTGGGCTAAAAGGAAAAAAAAAAAATCAGTGTTTTATTTGCTTGGCCTTCATTGTTGACTACTAATGAGAAACAACAGAGAAACACAAGAGGTTGTTTACCTATTTTCACGACTAAACTCTTATTGTGAAATATGAGTTTACTGATGTAAGTCATCAGTCTATGTAGTTACATAATGGTTGTAGACTAACAGATCAGAGCTGGATCACCAACTAACAAACAGCAAAGCCAGCAACTGCCCAGAGGGCCTCAAAACTCCAGGAGCTCCACCAATGACTTCAGGCTGGACTGTATGTCTGTTAGTTTCTGTTAGTTTATTGAAATTTTACTAAAGCAGAGTAGGGCTGAAACTCACAATTGTTTTAAGTTTCCAATGATTTAATGAGAGTTTTTAAAAGCAGTCAAGTAATAATTTAGTGTACAAAATTGTGAACACTGACTATGATTTCTTAAAGTTTTAGAGTAAAAATGTACAGTGATATAAAACAGGGAGAGGCAGCAGACTGTCACATTTTGAGAAGGATGGAACTGACAGAAACATTGTTTTTGGGTCCTTGTCAGTCCCTGTATTTAGTTTTAATATAGTTTAAACAATCTTTGTTTCTTTGTTTGTGCTCATACTGCTTGTGTGCTGCCTATTACATATCCCTGAATTAACATTTGGACCTTAATAATCATGTAACACATCAGAGACCTGGTTGAAGTAAAAACAAACCATACTTCATAGGGGCTAATAGGGGCCAGCACTGTAGGTGAGAGTGCCAGAGCTGAGTGATAGCATTAATTTAATTGACATTTATGAAGGCACACGGGGCTGTAATGACCAGTACATAAGAATGTTGATCTAAATTATTAAGTTTTGTCTTATGAAAAATGTTTAACAGATTTTAATCCATTTCTTTGGTACCTGCTGGTGAAAATAATAAAGATCATTGCTGTATATGTAGGTGCTGCATTATATAAAAACAGGTCATTTCGTTTGTCTGTAGCTTTGTGTGTGTGTGTGTGGTTGTCTGGCCCTCCTGCTGGTTGAAGTCATTGGTGTTGACACTGCTGCTACCTGCCATATACTCACATGATGCTGAGTGTGTTTGACTATTCTGTGACCACACAGGGGTGAAACAACATGACCGCATTGTTAACATGAACAAGTCATACCGTGCACTGACTCACCAAAGCCGTCACAGTGTGATATTACCACAGTGCTGTTGTTGCTCGTGATGCAAACATTTATTCCCTTTACTGACAGGACACTCTTTTCATGTGTTTTTCCTCCATCAGTGTTTGTAGAGCAGCAAATTTAATAATCATCTAGACCAAACAGCGCTGTACTAAAAATAGATGTATTAAAGTTTAGTAGGTGTCGCAGACTTTTTTGTATTAACAAAATCTAGCTCACAAAGTGGGAACAGGCAGAGTACAGTGCGTGGACTGTTGTATGCAATGTTTGAACACAGTTTAATGCACATTTTAAACAGATATATATGGGCTCAGTCATTTCTGAGCCTCTCTATAACTTTTATAGTCTTACAAATGCATTTTTATATCCTCCAGCTGGTAGTATTTAGAATTATAGCCTTTGCTCTTGCCCTGTGTCTACACACATCACTTATGTAAACAGACCTTTTACTGCATTAGGGTGATAATAGTGATGTATTTCCCATTCACTTCACATATTGTGCTTTCAAGTAGTAATAACAGTAATGATGCAACCTCCTATAAGTTTCCAGTATTGGATAAAGGTGTTGTTTCAATTTTGCTGATCTCCAGGCCGTAATGTGGTGTAAACTACTACTAAATTACATTTAAAAGGTTTCATCATCAGTCTACATTGCAGTGGTGTCATTGAAATAGTATCAGTGTTAGGGTGTGTGAGCTGAGAGAATGCAGCTGAGTGTTTGTGCACCTTAGAGAATAAGAGGTGGAATTAAACTCTCTTGTTGGAGTGTTGTTTGGACACGTAAATAATGCCTTCGTAGCAGAGTTTTCCTGCAGGGTGTGGCAATTTGTTTACATCAGACTTTGACACATCATGCCCTGGCAGTGGATAAAATTCAAGCACCTCACTGGAAAATACATTAAAGCTTTATTACAGGAGGGGAAAAAGTCACGCAGCCTTTTGGGGAATGAGGGCATTTCATTGTGCTGGACCTGTGATGGCTATACGTGCAAACAGTGAAATTGTATTAGTTATAAATACATGGTGCAAATGATTACATTTGTTAAACCCGATTTAAGTGACTAAAAGGCCTTTTCTGTTTTTCTCAGGTCTGTCGCTCGCTGTGCAGCGGTTCTCTCAGTCTCTGCAAGAGTTCCAGTTTGAATGTATTGGAGATGCAGAGACTGATGATGAGATCAATATAGGTGAGACAAAAATGTCCCTAATTATCGACAATTAGTTGCGACTGCACAATATGTAAAATATGACAAGTCTTTACAAATGTATCATTTTTCCCTGCAGCTCAGTCTTTGAAGGAGTTCTCTCAGCTCTTAAGCACCATGGAGGAGGAGAGGAAACGACTGGTAAGAAACTGTGTGTGTACACTTAACACTTGAAAACTTTGTTAATTAGATTTATTGAGTGTGAACTCAATTCTGTCTAAGAAATGCTCGTTCAAGACCAACTTTAACTAGTTTGTAAGAGAAGATTTTCACTATAAATTATCTCCTTTTTTAACTTTCAGAATTAACATGAATAATTTGTTATTCATATATATTCATTCTGTACTTGACCAAGTAAAACCACAGCCTTGTGAAGGGCTTCAGAAGGAGATTATGCAGAAAAGGAATTTCATTGCCTGTGGCATCTTGTTCTGAATGACTATGGTGATCCAAAAGCCTCTTCTTCAACAAACTGTTATCACCAAAGTTTAAACCAGTGATTAACTTTGTCCACCAGTAGTTTTGAACCTCCTCTCCTCTCCTCTATAATTAATATTCTTATAATAACACTGTAAAAACAATCTGAATATGTGCTTTGGGTCACTGGTGGCTTGTAAAGAAAAACCTCCATAGAATTAATATTCCACTCTGCTTTTCAGAGCTTTACAGTGAATTTAGCTTCCTCGCTTGCTCTCTGTTCTCTTCATAGTGCAACAACCACCTGTTTCCAGTGAAAAAAAACCCAAAACTCAATGTACACTACCCTTACATTTATCAGGCAGAAGTACAACTTCAAATATTAGATAATGCTGTTTCCTAACTGTTGTATGGCTAAGTTTTTAATATCAAATATCAGCCTCATCTTTATAACCTTTCCACCACCCCCAAGGATTTCATTTGGAACATCATCGTCCCTCTCAGGCATTTTGACTCAATGATCCATAGTGACTTTCTCAAGCTTGAGTCTTAATCTGGTTTTCCCACAAGTCTGATTCACTCATTTGCAGTGAAGACTTTGTACCAGCAGCTTTGTGTGCTCCATGGCAATTTGGGAAAAGACTTTGAGTCAGAGACCCTCCATCAACCGGAGGCCTTTGTGTGGGAGTGACTGGAAACTGGCACCGTCTGTGTGAAAGCAAACCTCTGCGCATGTGCAATGTATGTGCATAGTATGCTACTACTTGTATGTGTGTGTGTGTGTGTGTGTGTGTGTGTTTTCATTGTATGCTGTTCCAGTTGCTGTGGCACAACTGCAACCCTGCTGATAGATCTGAACTTCTAATAATACCATCATTATTCAGGTAAAGGGCAATTCAAGCAGACAGGTTCCTCTGAAATACCTACCTGCCCAACCTGAAAGGACTAT
>OOFC01008827.1:18496-43100 GCA_900323345.1 Pseudochromis fuscus
GTGTGTGTGTGTGTGTGTGTGTGTGTGTGTGTGTGTGTGTGTGTGTGTGTGTGTGTGTGTGTGTGTGTGTGTGTGTGCGCCTATGTGTGTGTGCGCCTATGTGGTTGTGTGCATGGTCTGGTTACAGAGGAACCATGTGGAACCTATTCTGCCAATTCCCCTGTGAGACCGAGCACAGGCCCGACTGCCTGGGAAAGTCCATAAAAGGGTCCTGTGTGTGTGTGTGTGTGTGTGTGTGTGTGTGTGTGTGTGTGTGTGTGTTTTCATTGTATGCTGTTCCAGTTGCTGTGGCACAACTGCAACCCTGCTGATAGATCTGAACTTCTAATAATACCATCATTATTCAGGTAAAGGGCAATTCAAGCAGACAGGTTCCTCTGAAATACCTACCTGCCCAACCTGAAAGGACTATTAATGAGATCTGACAAAGGCCTCCAGTCTCTTAGTACTCAGCGTCATCCTGCTTATTGTAATGTGCTGAAGAAACAAACGTACAAAGAAAGCAGACCTTTCTTTGGTTACTGGTGGAGCAGTAAACTGAAGTGAAAGTCATGAATTGAGGATATGGATGTGAGGATATTTAACATCTGTGCTTAAATCCGCTAGACAGAACAAATGTAGATTTGACAGAGGTTTGCAGTATATAGACTCATGACTAAAGAGGACTGAGACCTAATATAATCATTAGGGCTCTGATAACCACTTTTTTTTTTTTTTTTTGCTGCTTGACTCAATTGTGGACATCAATCATGAGTTTCTCGTGCATGTTGCCACAATTGCAGCAACATTTTTCTGTGGAAGTTTGCTCGACGTGCCAAAATTCTTAGGATATTGACCCTTCCTGGTTTTCTAAAAATACCAGCTGTTATTCTCACATTCTGTTTGCCTTTTGATTTTTTTTACATGTGTAACAACAGTAAGTAGATATTCAGTTCCCTGGTTTGTACAGGTATGTTAATGAACAAGATTTTTGAAGCTATGCACTGGGCATTACTATGATACTTGCCCTTTTGCCTTGCTCAAATGTTTACATACGTCCATGAGCTCTGTTCTATTTAATGCATAATTTAGGTTTTCGGTTAAATAAAACACTGGGTGACATCGACATTTTTATACATCACCCTCACATTTAACATTTTGATTTGAAATATATTTTTACAGAAGTGTATGTGTTTTAGACAAAATTGTCAAAGATAAGTATCTGTTGACAAATGATATTCAACAAAACCTATTTTAAGACTGAAACCACTGCTGCAGCCCTCATTTGACAGTGACAGTTAATTGTGTTGGCTGTCTTTGTAATTACTGTTTCAACACACTGAGCTAATGTTTCTTTTTCCCTTCTCTCAGATCCAGAATGCAGATGATGTTTTGATTTCACCGCTCGAGAGGTTTCGAAAGGAACAGATTGGAGCTGTAAAGGTATAACTGACGGCTAACTTAAAGGCTGAGTACATTTGAACAGGCTTGTTGCGTTCATTAGTTATCAGACACTCTGTGGGGATGAGACCGATCACTCTGCTGTGCTCACAGTCGGGCTCTGAGTCAGTGATCACAGAATCCAGTTTGTGCAAGTGAACGTTGGATCACAGTCCAGTGGCAAAAACAGGGTCATGGGAACGGACACTGGGAAGGATGTCACAGACAGAGAGATGGTTGAACTCACAGAGGCAGTATAAACACAAAGTGAGTCTGGTGTCTGGTTTCAGCAGCTGTCTCAAGTTGTATAAATCAGTTTCTCTAATCATTTCCCTTCTCTATCTCAGACCAAAATAAGGATATAGATAGCAGTGTCACGTGGTTTGAGGGGTTAAAAATGAATAGAGGTCTGAAAATGAGCTATTTTCTGTGTTGATGGAAGTGACTTCTCAGCCTGAAGAATGTAGCAGGAGAGTGCGAGCAGTACATCCTCACCCAGATGCTGCTGAGCATGATACATGGTTTGGAGCTGCAGCTGTTATGGAAATGAGCTGTTGTCCTAAATATTTTGGCAGACTTCCTCCATTTAGATTATTAATGGTCCCGCTGCACTTTGGTCCCTGGAAGCTGGATCATTACTTTGTCCCCAAATCCATCTTTTATCACTTTTGAAAGATCAGATCCAAATATATCACTGAAAATTTGTGGCATTTTGATATTTAGGAGACAAATTATGTAACTAATTGATGTCCTCATAATTTTAGATTTACTTGCAGATGTAAAAAAAATTCCCATCAATCTCAGCTGTACATTGTGTTTAGTAATTGCCAGATATTTTTATACATTTCTGTTTACTTTATTTAATTAATTAGTTGTAGTATGGTATCTTGTGCTGTGGTAATACTGCATTTTATAAGTTCATGAAAAAAATAGAAACTGTTTATTTCTTGAAGTAAACTATGCAAATATATAGTTGACTTAATGTGTCATATTAATACTGGTATTCAAAGATTGCAGGCCCACTGAACAAGATGTAATGATTAAAAAAAGGGGGGATAATATGCAAGTATTACAAGTATGACATTCTGTCTGTGTTATATAAAAACATGAATTATTAGTGGGTTTATTTTTATTATTTCTAATGTCCTTGCTGCATCTATATCATCCCCCAGGAAGGAAAGAAGCAGTTTGACAAGGAGACAGAGAGGTACTACTCTGTGCTGGAGAAACACCTCAGCCTGTCCTCCAAGAAGAAGGAATCTCAGCTGCACGAGGTAAACTTTCTTAAAAACCCACAACAGCTTCCTCCCACTTGTGTTAGGTAACATTAAATACTGTATGTGTGTTGTGGCTGTTTGTGTTGCAGGCTGACTCACAGATGAGTAAAGACAGGCAGGTTTTTTTTGATGCATCTCTGCAGTATGTCTTCAAGATCCAAGAAGTGCAGGAGAGGAAGAAGTTTGAGTTTGTCGAGCCGGTGAGTTCACACAACACAGTCTTCACATTATATATAAATATCACAAATATACTGTGTATATTAGGAGACAAGTTGTACATGCATAGTGCATGAGATGACAACAGTGTCCCTCTGCTTGCCTCCTGTTTGAGCTGCTATTTCAAACCTTTTAATTTTTTGTTTGGATGATGGACCAAGCAGTCACCAATGGCGTTTTTGTACTACGTTACCAGCTCGACTCTTCTCGGTTTGGTTTGGTTTGGTTTGGTTTTCCATTAGGAAAAAGTACCTGGCAGCACTATTCTAGTACCTGTTGTCATGTGGTTCCAAAAAGGGACCGGCCAGGTACTAGCAGGTACTAAAATGTTGTTGGCCAGAATTGTCATTGCGTCATTGCGGCACACACTTATTTGTACCTGCAAGCCAACACAGTGATAGTCAGAATGACACATTTCTACTATGTGGGAAAAACACTAAAAAGATTGATCCACAGTACAATAACAGTGCTTTAGTGCAACGTTAAAATAGTCCGATCCTGAGCTCTTACGGTTGTAGCGCGATCTTACATCGCTGTAAAACGTCAGAGCAAGTTTTTAACCAGGCTATAACTTGATGACCTAACAACATATTTGAGTATAAAACAACTAATATTTCACCTGAAAAAATGCTTTCTGTGACACCACAACAGTTATTCTGAAGATTATTCATTAACTTTTTCCTTCTTCACCTGACAACCAGCTACACAGAGGCGGTACCAGTCTCTGTAATGGAAATGCTACAGAGGTGAGCCGAGTAGAGGCAAGCTGGTACCATGTAGTGTGAAAGCGCCACAATACACAGTGTTTCATCACAGGAAAACGAGCGATGACCCTGCTCTGTGCTGCTTTTACACACCAACATAAACATCAGGTCAAAATTGCAGCCAAGCCATTAATAAGTGTGTGCATGTACACATGATTACAGAACGACTACAAAGCATGTTCTGGAAAATACACATTACTCACACTGTTTGGCGAGTGATAAAAAATGTTTTAATGATAGATATCAGTAAAGCCCACTTCCTGTTGCTGTAGCAGCTCTTCCTGTACGGAGATTTCTTCCGGCTGAGAGAGAGGGACATGCTTTGTTGTAAAGTAAACAAAGGCAGCAAACCATCAACAAGGCAGAGTTTGGGGGGTTTTCTCCTTCAGAGGCGATTATGATTGACTGAGCAGATGACTTAAGTTATTCTTTTGGTATTCCTCTCATTATACTCCACACTTTTAAGCCCACAGTTAACATTTTTTCCTATGGATTTCACCCCCTTCTCTTTAGTTATTAGCCTTCCTGCAGGGGTTGTTTACATTCTACCATGAAGGCTACGAGCTGGCCAGCGAGTTCGAACCCTACAAACAGCAGCTTCAGTTCAATCTGCAAAATGTAAGTTTTTGTTTCATTTTTTCTTTACAACAAACCTCTTCAACAAATCTGTACCCAGTATCACTCATTTGAAAAAAGCTTCTGGTTCTGTACATGTGCATTTCAAATGTATCAAGAGAAAACATTTGAAAGGCAGGTTCAGATGGATTTGGCTCTGTGTGTCCTAGAGTGAAAACCTTGTACACTTGATACTCCCAGCATGTTGGAGCACATGGTGCAAACTAAAGAATCACATATGCTGATCTGAATAGGAGATCCTTAATCAGTTACTACTAGACTACAAAGGTTTGCTGAATTCTGTCAAACCTTTTAGGTTCTCTTAAAATTGTCCTTAAGTTCTGTAAAACATAAAAAAATAAAAAAAACAAACATATTAATTCTCTAAAAGGTCAAAACTTGGATGTGATTGTTGCAGCCTCCAGGTGTGTAGTCTCTGATGTCTTCTTTAATTTTTGTTTAAAGCACACAAAAAAGGGCTCAGGTAAGTTTCAACACAGCTACATGTATAAAAACAGGTTGTAACCATGTATTCTTTTCAAAGATTATGTATATTGTTTAATAATCTTCAAGTATGTCAGCAAGCCTGTTTTTATTACAGTCTCTCATGCGCATGTTTGTCGTTAAGGCTCGCAACAACTTTGAAAGTACACGTGCTGAGGTTGAGAGGCTGATGAAGAGGATCCGATCGGCTGAAGAGGACTTCAAAGCCCCCAGTTGCTTTACCATGGAGGGATATCTGTATATCCAGGAGAAACGTGAGATACACTGAAATCAGATTTTTTCCTTTCTCTCTCTCGGCCCCCTTCTCTCACCCTGCATGAAAATGTGTGTCATGTATTGTTTAGGTCCACTGGGCAGTGTGTGGACCAGATACTACTGCACTTATGAAAAGAGCTCCAAGATGTTCACCATGAGCAACACAGAGGCCAGACCAGCCAGTAGACAGGTGAGTTGACAGCACATCTCAGCATCCACTCCAGTGCTGTTTTACAAATTTTGATCCACTTCATTACATGTAACCACTTTCCACTGGTTGTTACCACTTCAATGCATCAACAAGAAGACTTTCAAAACAGTTCTTCAGTTGTATTATGGCACAAATTGAAAGCAGGACTTAGAGAAATTCAGTGTTATGGTCCTTGAAGTGTTGAGCCACAATGTTTTTTGCTACAACATTAAAAGCTCAGACTTTGTTAAAATCATTAGTAAACTTGAACACATTATGTCAAGTGCACATTGCAAACACATTCCTCCGTTAACAGAACGGCTTGGTGAACGGTTCCCCGGACATGTTCAGGCTGCGCTCATGTGTGCGAAGGAAGACTGATTCAATCGACAAGCGCTTCTGCTTCGACATCGAGGTGGTGGAGAGGTGAGAGGGAAAGATAACCGAGAGGCTGACTATCTGTGGATTGAGTAAATGGAGATGTGGTAGCTGGACTGAACTTGGCTAAAATGACTTCTGCCGTCTTGCAGACACGGCGTCATCACGCTGCAAGCACTCTCTGAGGCCAACAGACGGCTGTGGATGGAGGCAATGGATGGAAAGGAGCCTGTATGAATATATTCGTCATTAAATAAATATTTGTTTCATTTTGGAAAATGACTATAGGGGAAATGCATGTTGATGTTCTGTATTAAATACAATCAGCTTTCATTAAGAGGTATTGTTAGACATGTTTCAACCACACCTAATGTTTTTGTGTTTTTTTGTTCAGATTTACACCCTGCCGTCTCTGCTCAGTAAAAAGGAGGAGAGTATGTGTCAAGATCAATTCAGAAGATTCTATTAAATAACATTATCAATATTATATGTCTGGCAGTGTCCCACATATTTAGGTAAAAAGGATTTTGTTTGTTTTACAGCATTTCTCAACGACGCAGGCTTCAACTTTGTGAAGAAGTGCATTGAGCTGGTTGAGTTAAGAGGTATTCTTAAAATGTTAATGTCAGAATTATTCTTGTTAGTATTTATTCTGTGTTGTTCACTTATCAAATCTTGTGTGTAGGTATTACCACCCTGGGACTGTACCGGACAGGAGGAGTGAACTCCAAAGTGCAGCGGCTAATGACGAGTGTGTTTGGTAAGAAATGCTTTCCACTGTTTGATGATGTTTTTTCTGATGGAGTGAAGATTTATTGAAAAACAATAAACAACAGACCCACACAACCCTTCATTATAAATGAATAATTTATCACTTTCACTTTCCCGCAGCACCCTCAGCTCCCTCTGACTTTCAGCTGGATGCAGATGCCTGGGACAACAAGACCATAACCAGTGGCCTGAAGAATTATTTCAGGTAACACACAGACAGCACATAGCAGCATTTTTTTCAACTTCTCATGAATTATGAATTCAATATTTTTCTAAAATGTGCAGGTGTCTGGCAGAACCAGTGCTGACCTACAGGCTGCATAAAGAATTCATCAAGGCTGCGAGTAAGATCTTGCTGCCTCAAACACATGATTTCAGCAGTGTTTGACTTGAAATTACTACTTCATAGAGTATATGTCATCTCAACATAAGCACTTTTCTTTTTTGACAGAGTATGATGACCAGAAGTACAGAGTGAGAGCGATTCATGCTCTTGTACACAAACTGCCAGAGAAAAACAGAGCGATGTTGGATCTATTAACCAACCACCTCTTCAAGTACATACAAACATTTTTTCTATGGTTTTTGTTGAGACTTTGAAGTTATCACATTTGAAAATACTTTAGCCAGGGATATTTAAACTGTGATGCATTTTAAATTCTTGAGTCGCTTTTGTATTTTTAAACATTTTCCTCTCTTTTTCTTTCTTATCTATATGATATTAAACATACATCTTCATTGTGATTTGTGTGTGTGTGTGTGTGCAGGGTGTCGTCTCACAGTGACAAGAACCTGATGACTGTTTCCAACCTGGGAATGATCTTCGGCCCCACGTTGATGAGGTCACAGGAAGAAACGGTGGCCGCCATGATGAACATCAAATTCCAGAACATTGTAGTGGAGATTATCATTGAAAACCACAACAAGGTGTGCTTACAAATACACACACAAACACACACACACAGAGGTAAACATACACATCCCTAACAGACTGTATGCTCCTCATGTCAGATCTTTGGTGAAGCTCCAGACCTGTCAGTGCCGCTGCCTCAGGCTCCGTCCTCTCGGTCGACTCCTCGGAGGAACAAGGCCATCTGTCTGTCATCTGGGAAGAGAAAGGCTCGACTCTACCCTCCTGCTCTCTGCCTGGCGGACAATGACAGTCAGTCATTCTACAGCTCATAGATACTTGATCTCATCACTTATCCACCAGCAGTGGACAGTAACTAAGTGCATTTACTGTACTGCACTTGAATGTTTCCATGCTACTTCATACTACATTTTAAAAGGATTTTTTTTTTCCTGCTCAATATTTTCAGAATTTAATATTCATAGCCACTAGATCCTTTTCAGATTAGCCCCGCCTCTTGCCCATTGTCAGCTGGGATAGACTCCATCAGGCCCTCGTGACCTGATTGGATAAGCACGTGTAGAAGATGATTGAATGAGTCAATAACAAACATAAAAACAACCTTTTCAGATGCAACTCATTGATAAATATCAAACCAGCAATTCCTAATTGTTGCTAGTGACTCCTTTTCTATCTGATTATAATACTTAATGTGTCAAAATAATAAAGTCAGTATTAATATGAAATTGAGCTTGATATCATTTTTGTGTCATTTTTGTACTTTACACATTTTGCAGTGCAGTGTAGCAAAAGTTTTCAAACTTAAAACTTCAACCAAGCACCTTAATGCATCAGAGAGTTTAAATGAGTCTGTGCTCTCTGTTGTATTACTATGTGATTATAACGTGACCTTGTCAAAAGAAAAGAAAGAAAGTAGGTGATCAAAAATACACCTAAAAAAAATCAACACTCATCTACAAACAAATGAGATAATAAACAACAGTTGAAGAGTCCTCAAATCATTTACATATTCCAGGCCTCCTCTTGTCTTTCAGTTTATTATGTGATTTGTTTCCATTTCTCTCTCAGGTGACACATTCAGTAGCAGCCCCAGCACGACTCCGATGGGCAGCCAGGAGTCTCTGTCCTCACACTCCTCTGAAAAGAACGGATTATCTCAGACCTCTCCTCCGTCCTCTCCTGCCGCCGAGCCCAGCTCACCCTCCACAACACAGTCATCTCCTCCTGCAGCTTCCTCCAGCTCCCCGCCTCAAAACTCCTCAAATGGGACAGATCAGAGGCCCCAGACGGACAGCACCGCCTCCCCTCACCTCACGCCTTCCTCTTCCTGGACTTCTGCTCAGCTCACTCCGGCCCAGCCGACTTCCTCTGTGTCCTCCTCCACATCCTCCTTACTATCTGCAGTGGAGAGGTCTGTGAAAGAAAACTCAACCACCTCTCTATCGTCTGCAAAAGAGTCAAGATCTCCCTCAAGAGCCTCCGGGTCCACCACCTCCACCTTGTCAGTGGAGCCTGCTTCCTCTCTCAGGGAGGGTGGATCTGTTCAGAGAGCGGCGTCTGTGTCCTCTCTGAAGAGCACTCATTCAGTGGATCAAAGAAATTCATCCAGTGCCACCGTCACAGAGACCAGAGTGACAGCCCCTACCTCTCCTCGGCAGCCGAGGACTACTTACAGGACTGCATCCTCCTCCTCTTCCTCCTCTTCCTCATTGTTTCCCTACCAGCTTTCCACATCTTCCTCTCTCACCTCCCTACACATCTCAGAGGGTATGTACATGTCCTTCTGAACCTCTTTACAAAAAAATACATAGATGAAGCAGTGGGATAAAGTTTAAAGGATTGTTTGTCTCTGATTTCCTGTGTTGTATCACAGATTACAAAAGCTGTCATGGATCAGTACAAAGTCTCATGTCGCTGGACCCACTGGAGGCAACGCGTGCACGTAAAACTTCACACATCCGCTGTGGCTCCGACTTTACCACCAAACACTCTGCAGACACATCCAGCAACGGTTACCAGAGGCCTGGATCACTGTGAGTGTCATGGCTGTAACATGTCAGACATTATTTGCCTGAATCCAGGAAGAATAACTGTTTCTGTTCTGGCTCAAAAAGAAGAACACAGTTTGGGTGTTTTGAAACTGACCCACTCAGCCCATCTCAGTTATGTATCCAGACTTCTGTACTGCAGGTGATCATTTTTGTTTTTGTATGTTACAGATTATCAGTCAGACTACCACAGCGTGAGAGTTCGGTGTTCTCCTCAGCATTAGACATTTGCTCCTCGGGGAGGTATGTGGATGTAGAGGTTGTTAGAGGCACCTTTTTACTCTTCAAGCTGTCACCTGTCAAAATAAAGTAGCACGTACAGTTGAGGAAACCCTCCCCAACTCACTTCCTAAATTGTTCTCTACTTCTTCTTTATTTTTTTCTTAGGGAAGCAAAAGCCCTTTATTCCTGTGAGGCAGAGCACAGCCATGAACTAAGTTTTCCACAGGGGGCGCTGTTCTCAAATGGTAAGAAACAGGTTTGATTTCCTGATGGAGCTTTGGCCTGTTTACATCTGCTGTTGACATGGGATTTTATTTCTGCCTTGTGTTAGTTTCTCCAACTACAAACTGCATTTTAATACCAGCTGTAAATGGGGTACTGGGTGTTTATGAGCCACACGTAAAGGTGTTTTTTAATTTGTTCCTAAAAACGATCGCAAGTTGGTTCGCCATGAAATGCAAATGCTTTAATTCAGTTATATCCGAATTGATGCTTTTGCACAAAACTTGTCATAATTTTTAGTTATTCCTTTTATTAGCATCCTGTAATCTGTTAAACCTTTTATGCATCACGCACACATGTAAGATAATTGTAAATGACTTAATATAAAGAGTCTGTGAAGAAAAATAATATTTTGTATTTATGGCTCTTAGACATTATAATGAGTAAAATATCTCTTTTGTGGTAATTTCTAATTATTTACTGGAAAATATTGGTTGTTATTTCGAAACTTTATGATTTGGGTCTGAACACTGCTTGGCTACTTAACCTATCAAGTTTTGTATTTGTAATTTGTGGCTAGAACCAACAAGAATACAGATGTCCAGAATTTTCTATTTTAAAAGGGTTATATATATATATTAATCATGATATAAGATGAAATCTGATAGTTTCATATATGAAGGTGTTTGTCTCGACCTGACCTGACCTGAGTTGTTTGTGTGTGCAGTGTATCCATCTGTGGAGCCCGGCTGGCTTCAGGCGACGTACAACGGCAGAACAGGCCTCATACCTGAAAACTACATCGCATACATCTGACACACCTGATGATGTCATTGAGATTGAACTTAGCTTTTAGGGATCTCCAGTGCATACAGTAACTCTCTGTGCTGCTGATCAAAGATATAATATATTTATCTTGTAACTGTGACTATTATCACTGACTACTGTGGGGATATGAATGATGTACGTACTGTATGAAACCATGTTATGTGTGATTAACCAGCCTATAATACTGTAGATGTTAATATTTAACTACCTGTCAGTTTTACTTAATCAACATGATCTGCTCCTTTGTGCTCAGCAGTCTCGCTGCAGTTGTCTATGTGTACATTTAATGTGTCTACAAGGTACATGGAAACAGTATTTTTCTATGAAATCTTGGTAATTTATGTGTTTAATGTTATAACTGTGTGTTTAGATATGAAGTGTTCACACCTCTGTGCCTTGACCAGTATGAACTGGTGGTTTAAGACTGAATCCTGCCATAACACATTCCTCCTACACTCTCTCTCTGCTGTCTCAATAAAAGACAAATACTTTTCTTTAAAAAAAAGTTTGCATGTGCAGATTTTGTTGTGCTTTATTATTGCCATCTATGTTTAATCTGAAGTTTACTTAAATTATTATCACAGATTTGTTTCATTATTCAAATTTACTTGTACGTCTGTGCTTCTTTGCCCTTTAAACTGCAGGAGAAAGAAGAATCATTCACAAATTATATGTGTGTGTTTGTGTGTGTGTGTGTGTGTGTGAGAGATGTTATCAAAATTGTATTAATTTTGTGCACAAGATAAGATCACACTTTAATAATCCCCAAAGGGAGATTAGGGTGTTCCAGAAGCAACAGTCAGACACACATATACTACACATATAAAATAAAATACAGAAATATTAAAAATATTGAGAATTAACCCTGTTTATAAACACATAAATGACACATAGTCATGCAGTCAGTCAGCTATATTTTATTTTTTTATTCACATACATACATTCTTATATTACCATTGTAGTGTTATATCTTGGTGTATCTACAGTGAGTGACACAGATCAGACACTTGAAGCTCTTTGATCTGTGCAGTTTTATGAACAAGTCAGGACGACAGGCGGCGCTATGATGAAGGCGTACTGATCTCGCCCAGCCTCCTCAGTAGTCCATCAAGTGTCTCCATGTTCTGTGATTTCTCCTCGAGTAGCTCGTACCGCAGACTGGAGATGTCCTGCTTGATCTCTTTCAGCTCACCTGGAAATGACAGAAAGACATATGAGTGAAGTTTAAAATAGAAAACCTAGAACAAACAAAAAACAACTACAGATCTAAGAAAGTTATTTTTGTGGAGAGAACAACTGATAGATTTGAAGTTCAGTTTCATTATCACTCTGTTGATTGTACCTTCAGTGATCTCATCACTCTCCCTGTCTGCTTGGGCTTTGATGATGTAACGCTTAATCAGCCGCTTCATGATCTTCTGAAATCAGTAATGAAACAAGGTCAGATTCTTTATCCAGATACAATTAATGATGCCATACTGAAAAAACTAACATACAACAACAGTAAAATGCAGTGAAATACAAACACTCATACCTGATATCTGCTTGGGCTGGTAGAAGCACCATATCCTGAATTTTTGCTCATGCCAAGCTGAAACAAAATAAATCAAGTTGAATTAAACAGATTGGTGACATGTCTGTGCTCAGCTTGTCTTCGTGTCTGCAGTGAAGCTGGTGGTGTAGCAGTAAAACCACTGGGAGGTGCTCAGGCTCTGTCTCTGGACGTACGACGACACAAGCTGAGGAAGGATTAACTCTGCGTATGATGCTTTAATGGAACATGACTTTATATTGTGTGGTACCTGGTTGAGTTGTGTCTCGCTCTTCTCCTCACTGTGTCCTTCCACAAAATGCAGGAGCAGGGACTTGATGGCGGTGGCCAGTCCCAGCATGGATTTTGGACTGGGGACCAGGTTAAAGGGCACAGGGAGCGTCCTTCCCTCCTCGAAGTAGGAGAACCAAAGTTTTGCCCGAGCAAACTTCCACTCTACGTCAGCATCATCCTGAGTAAAAGGAGTTTTTTGTTTATGTCAGCACTTAGTTCCTCTCCTGCTGAGATGAGAAAATTGACACCACCACTATGATGGAAGAAACCTCACTACACAGAACTGTGTATTTGCAGCCTTTTGGATACTTCCTTGTTGTTTCTGGAGCTACAGAACTAAGACAAGCCACTTCATGCTCATCTTCAGCCCGTCTCCATCTGCAAACCAGCCACGTTCCCGTCTTTCTGTCCTCACCAACCCTGCTGACCACCCTTCCTGACCTATGTTTTCACCTGAAGCTTCCAGGAGGTCACTGCTTCAGAGACCAGCTACTTGATTCCTTCTGTTAATTAATTAATTAATTTATTTATTATTATTATTTCCAAGCTAAACTAGTCTGCTGTTTATACCACAAAATACTGAACAAAACAACGCATAAAAGTACAGTAACTGTCCACAATTCTAATACAGCTTGTGATTTGGCTTTTTAACGTTTAATGAAAGATATTTATTTATGTAAAAAAGCAATAGGAAAAATATTTTTTTGAGTAAACTACCACCATTATTTAAATGTTCTAATTATCTAAGATATCTGTCAATTAACAAAAACATTTATGTAAAAAAAAAACAAACAGAATCAACCCTTCATTTTACAGCTATTTGCCACTATTGTTAATCTTGAAGTTTCACCTACGAAAAAAATTAAATGATGGTGAAAAATTGATGATAAATTTATGAACATATTTTTTTATTTTGTTGAAAAAATAAACATTACATTACATTGTTGTCATGATTCAATGTATTTTAGTTGGTTTTGATTATGGTTATGACTTGTTGTATTTAGTTTTATATTTACTCTTGTTTCTTTTCCTGGCTTCAATGGTTGTTTTGGTCTTTGTCTAGCTTTCTGTGTTTCATGTCCTGTTAGAGTAGTTCATGTTATTTCATGTTTCCCATTTTATTTTGATAGTCCTGTTCCTTGTGTGTTTGTGCCCAAGCCTTGTTTCCTGTCTGCCCTGTCACACCTGTCTTGATTTGTCTCGTCACACCTGCTCCCTGATTGTCCCCCCCACCTGTTTCTCATTGTGGCTCGTTACCTCATGTGTTTAAACTCATGTGTCTCTTTGTCCTGTGCCAGTTCGTTCGTAGCTTCTGCTCGTGTCCTAGCCCTTGTTTCATGTTTTTGTATTCATGGTCTTTGTCTTGCTTGGATTCTCTGCCTTCCCCTTGAATTTTTCCTTTGTCTGCTGTTTTGGATACTTCTGCCTGGATTTAAACAAAATTTGATAAACCTGCTCCTGCCTGGTGTCTGCGTTTGGGTGCTTGTTCTTTGCCTGGTTCCCGTGACAATTCTTTCATTACATCAGACATATAATTAGCTAAAATGTAATATTTGTGTATTAATAAAAAATATATAACTTTCTGTCTTGAGTACAGACATATGAGTGGTGTTAATCTTCAGTTCATGAGGTGTGATGCTGACGAACCTCAATCTCCTGGAAGGAGCTGTTAATCATGGCGATGAGCATGTTGAGCAGCACTATCACCATGGTAACATTGTAAACCCCGTACAGCACGTATCCAATGTTCTCGATGAACTTGTGTCCATTGTTGATTACCACAGACCTGACCTCAGACAGGCCAAATATAGCCCAGAACAATGTCTTGAAGCTCTCCTCCAGGCTGGACGGAAGCATTAGTTAGAAAGGAGGGGACAGGGGGAGAGACGAGAGAAAAGTTATTTTTGGATTCAAACAAACCATTTATCATCAGAGCGGAGACATTTAAGATGCTCCCTGAGAAAACCAACGGAAGAACAAGATGGTTTTCACTCTCACAGTAGATTTTTTGCTTACATTGTTAGATTGATTTCAACATTTGTGTCTGCTATTTATTTCCTTTTATTTTATACCTGTATGAAAATCAACTTGCATCTGATAGATGATCCACCATGTCATAGTTTGTTCACTAAATTATAGATCATAACCTAAACTATAAACCATTTGTGAGGCTGTGGTTGCAGAATGAGTCTAATGAGTTACAATTTGCTTCTATTCTTTGGAAAACAGAAGATTTTCCAAAGAAAAATCTCAGCCATGGCTTCAGTGGAAATAGTGGCAAATCAAAGATGTTTAGAAGCATTTCTTTTGAACTCGTTTCAAGTATTTTTATGATTTCTTCAGTGTTATTGTTGTGTTCCCATGATGTGCTCTCTTGAGTCTTAGACCAACCACTCTTACTTGTTTCCCCTCCACTCTGCTCACCTGCATCCTCTTCACTGATTAGTCCCTGCACTATTTATACCTCCAGCTCATCAGCTCTCACTGCCGGTATCATCCTGTGCTGATGTTTTCCAGATTCTAGTTTTCCTCTTAGTATCTTGTTGGTTGTAAAGCTCTTTTTTTTTCCTGATTAAACAAAACCTCTATCATCAACAACCTGAGTGTTGTCCACTAAGAACTGATACATATGTAAATAAATAACTAAAGTGTGCAGTATGCTTTTACAACATCCATGTTTTAACTTTCAAACATGCAGCTTGTGAATTTGGTTCTTTTTGACGTATGACTTTCATGTATTGGATCATTTTAAATCAAAGCCCTATATATAAAACCATGTAAGGTTCATTTATGGGAATATCCTTCTATATTGTGCTTTGACATGTTGGCATTGGACTCTAACTGTGTTGTGACTATACTATACAACACTATTCACGTACTGTTCAGAAAATCTTGAAGGTTTAGGCTGATTTTCTTGGAGGAAAAGTTCTACTTAGACTGTGAAATGAAAGTAAAGGTGGTGAAAAGTGTGTTTGAGCAAATGCACAGTAAATGTCTCACGTGGTGAAGGCGTCATTTTGCTTCGCCCCGAGGTAATAAGAGTACAGGTTAAACATGCCGATCATGAACGCCAGAAAGACCAAGATGAAGATGACCATAAACTTGAAGATGTCCTTGACAGTCCTGCCTAAAGAGATCTGCAGTGGACCAAAGCTCTCGTTTGCTGGGAGGATGTAAGCGATCCTGGAGAAGCTCAGCACCACAGCGACCGCGTACAGGCCCTCTGACACCAGCTGGGGATCTGATGGCAACCAGCAGATGCGAGCTGCAAAAACACAGGATGACTCAGCAAGTAAACATCAAGAACTCTGCTGGGATTAAACAAAGTGAAATTATATTTTTAATGCAGATTGACAGTTTAATAAATTAACACAAGGTGGTGCTAATTTAGAGCACCACTTCACAGAGGATGTATGAAAACAACTGGATCTCAGCTTTAAAGAGATTATAGAGAAAAACAGAAAAAACATGTTCTTTTTGGGAGGGATTTGTCTGTAATCTATGCTTTTCTTGTGAAAAGTCAGATCGTTTTCTGGGCCTCTTTGTTTGTCAGAGTACAATTTGTGACTGAGTTATTACAAACAGGAAGTGGTGAGTGTGTATACTTTATAGGGTCACAAGGTTGTGATGATCCCAGCAGACGTTTCTCAGATTTGTCTTCAGAAAGACAAGTTTGGGGAATTTGATTAGCCAAAGATTAGTGTGATTTAAACAGATTTTTATTAACTTCCAAATAACAAATAGAGAAATCCAGACAGAGACTGCTGGTATTCGTCTGTCGTTGGGCCAAGTCCACAACCAGCAGATATCAGGCAGTCTGCTATACACTCATGTGCCACCTCCTGCTATCCAGCTGCTGCTGTTTATACATTAAGTAAATTATGGTATTTAAAGTGCAGCCGTCTGGCAGGGTGTGTGCGAGCATGCTTACCCAGAGTAAAGTATCGTATCTCGGGGGGCAGTGTGACGTTATTCAGTGTTTTGTAATGTGCGTATACAAAGGTCTGGGCTGTGTCTGCGTGTCTCAGAGCAGAGAAACGGCAGCTGAAGGAGGCGAGGAAGATCGCCAACATCCCAAAGTCCAGGAAGTTCCACGGTTCGACCAGGTACTCCCCTGGACCTTGACTCCAGATCTCCTTCACCTCAGCCCAGATCATACCTGCACCAGCACATAAAACACATTATTATATTTAAAAAATGTAAGGAGTTTCATTCGTCATCATCTTATGCTCACCCATGACCCATGAAATGATGAGAATCTCCATCCAGGTGAAGGGTGTTGTTGTCATGCGGTAGAGCAGCAGTGGGTCAGAGCTGAGTTGTTGACCCTCTGGATGCTGATGGTGGGTCATGTTCGGCAACAGGGTCGTGCCAGCGAAACGGTCTGCGGCATTCAGGATGAGAAGACCCAGGAAAATTGTGAAGGATGAGGCATGGGCCACAAACTTCATGAAGGGGCTGCGCATCACTTTTCCCACCTGAGAAATACAAGTGGAACGGTAGGAGGATTCAAAGGGAAATTTCTGAGGGTCATGTGAGTGAAGTTTGAAACCAGATGGTACATACTCTGCTGCACGGAGCGATCCAGTAAGCTATGGCCAGTCCAGGCAATCCTATAGCCACTGCCAGCACCACCAGCAGTTTGATGGCAGTGGTTTGTTGTCTCAGGCCGGGCAGGTTCTCATACCAGATACTCAGCAGCTGCTGCTGGCAGTTAGGATGAGCCACAAACTGAAGGACAGAGAGAGCAGAGTGTAGGAAACAAGGATACTGAAAGTGGTCTTATTATGGCGCATTTACACTGGTTTACCTACTCGCTTCGCTTTGCTTCTTTTGGCACATTTACACTGGCAAAAAAGTACCTGAAACTTGGTACCTGGTACAGCTTTTCGTACCTCCTCTCCTGCGGTTCCAAAAAAAGTACCTGGTCAGGTCGGAGCAGGTACTAAAATCTTATTGTCGGAATCGTCACTGCGTCGTTGCGTCATCACTGCGCGGCACGTATTCTGCCCCCAGACGTGTTTGAAATAACAAGAAGAAGAGAAATGTCATCTGTTAGAAATCCTGCCCCATGGACTCGGGACAAGGTGCAAACCTTTCTGTCATTAGTCACTGATGAGAAAATTCAGCGGGAGCTGGACATCGCGGTCAGAAAGGAAAGAATCGCATAAAAGATGACGTCATGAATGACGGCCAGCTACACGGAGGAGGGACTATTCTCGGCAGTGTAAATACAACCGAGGGGGGCTGATCCCGAGTGATCCAAGGTGAAGCGAAGCGAGTAGGTACCAGTGTAAATGCGCCATTTTTTGAGTGTTGATTGAAGACACAGTCTGCTAAACTGTCTAAACAATCATGTTTTGACGAATGGGTCAAGCAAGCAGGAATCATCATTGTGAGAACAGGTACAACTCAAACTGAAATTACTGTCACATTATTATTGTGGTATATCACATCTATTGTTGACCTAAATACTGCATCAGAGTCAGGGTAGTGTCTTCAGTGTGGTCAACAGTTATTATTATTATTATTCATTTATCAGAAAAGATGATGATTGATTTCTTGGTAATCTTGGCAGACTCAAACTTGAAGCTTCTATATGTGTCAAAATGAATTAAAAAAAGGATTTGAGAATTTTTATTGACTTGCACATGTTTGCCAATGCTTTAATAAAAAATAAATATAAAAATAACATATGATTAGTACTGAAAATCAGTTTTCAGTATCAGTTTCACATTTTATTTATTGAACTTACTGGCAGTTATTGTTTTCACATCCATAACTGTGGATGGTTGAAAATACTTATTTCCTACTTTTACCATTATGCCTCTCTGTACTGTAGCTTCCAACAACAACAACAAAAAATATCAAACTATTGATACTGATCTCTTTATGAGTTTGCTATAAACGGATTACTGACTTTTTTGAGTTCATATTTGATGGCCAGTTTGAGGCGTGTGAGGGAGGGGCGACCCGGTACATCATAGCTTTCCTCAGCATCGGTTTCTCCGCTCAGTATGGCCTCCACCTCCTCGGTGCTGCGACACAGGTCCAGGAGGCCCACCACATAGTCCTTGCATTGGCTTGATAGACGGCAATAGTCGTTCTATAATCACCATGGGAGAAATCATGCATGGATGAGTGAAACATTTGAGATGAGTTGCAGGAGTTTGATGCTGGAGCTTCGAATGGGGGCAGATGTTTGTAAGTGGCTGCTTGTGATTCTTTGAGGAGACTAATATTGATAGAGCTCACCAGTCATCTTGGCTCTAGTCCAGTTCGATGACTCACAATGATACTTCACTGGCAATGGAAATGTTTTTATAATGAGATAAAGGTGTTTCATTTGTGTGAGCAGTGTGTTTAGAAGTCTGTGCTTTCAGAAGTATTTTGATGATTGTTTATTGTACAGTACCTGCAGTACACTGTCCTGCTGTGAGCCCAGCAATAATTACAGCTGTTTTATGTGTGTCAACAGTGACTGCAGGACCTCGACCCTCATCCTCTTCTGCTTCCTCTCTTAAAGTTTATGAAATGTTCATGTGTTTACTGGCAGCTTTTACTGGCAGCTGGTTGGCACCGACATGGCAAATAGTCTTTATGGGCTCTTGACAATGAGCTGGTTTCCAGGGCATGTGTACAGTAGCACTAACAGGACATGCACAGAGATGATCATTGGTACCTTGAATTCCTTCTCAATATTAGCCAGCATGGCCAGTTCATTGCTGAGCTCCAGGGCTGCCAGCACCGGATCCTCATTAAACAAGGAGAGGTACGCCGGACTGGCGAGTCCTCTGTAGGCATTAATCCTTGACCGTGAGTGACTGAAGGAGTCAAACTGCTGCTGGTAGTTACAGGAGTCACAGCCACAGAAATAGTCGTGGGGAGGGTCGATGCGGGCCCCTTTACTCAGCAGGGTGTGAACTATCTCGTATTCCTGACAGTGAGCTGCAAGTATCACTGGAGTCACATCATGAGAAAACCTGTAGGATGGTACACACACAAAAACAAAGGCAATGCAGAAAGTCTGATCAGATATGGGATGGTGTCTTGGTTTGACACTCTCACTGGAAATCAAAGATGGAAAAACAAACAACAAAAGAGAATTTTATGCTTGGTCTGCCATCTCCAAGGAGCAGCCATCACCTCTGTTAGTGGTTTTTTGTCAGATTGCACTGATTGTAGATGGATGTAATCAATGGTGACTTGCAGTTGTGTAGCACTATTGTCCAAGAAAAATTTCCCTCAGGAGACAGTAAAATTATTCCTTATCTTCACCTTTATTCATAGTGGCAACATGGCAACACATCAAAAATAGACTATTTTGTAGTCCTGGGAGGATTAGTTATTGTGTCAGAAGCCACAATAATTTAATAAAAAGCAACAAATCTTCACCAAATTTAACTTATTCTCCAAATAACACCCTTCTTGAAATGTACAGCCTCCACCAGCAGAGCACCAGACCCAACACAGTCCCACTGTGTCCACTAATTAGCATCAGCTGTTCCACTCATGCTTCCCTGTCACAGGTTCATTCACCAGCTGTTTAGCTACCAGCTGATCAGTAACACCCAGTAACAATCTCACCAGTCTCCCTACCACTGCCACTCTCACCTCCTCTTTGTTGAGTAAAGTTAAATGCTACTCTCATGTCTGTCACCAGCAGCTGGATAGCTTAGCTCATTGACTGGACAATGGAAAAGAGTTTATTGGAAACAAAATCAAGTTACAAGCATTTCTAAAGCTTACAACTCAACACAATGCATGCAAATGTAAAATGACCTGTTTTAATAGGGGTGTAATGTGTCAAACTATTTGTTGGCCAGTTCCTTTGGGAAGTTAACATCTGATGTGAACTTCATACCTGAGTTTGTTGCAGCCACTAAAACATTCACAACAGTCCTTTACGAGACGCTGCACATCAGGGTCCTTAAATATTTACTGCACTGTCGTCAGAGGGCATAACATTTTAATCATGCCTGTGTTTGTTTTTTTTTGGTAATGTCTGTCTTACCTCGTCCCGTCTTCATCATAAGCATAGAAGTCGTCCAACATGTCTGCCTGAGCAGGACTCGCCGTCAGACGACGAGCATCTCTAAAGGAAGGGTGACCCAGCAGGGCCTCTGTGATACGCACATAACCTTTACCTACAACACACAGAGCAAAGCTGTTGCTGTGGTTTGGTAGCAGTTACTCTGGCATTGCTGTTACGTTGCAAAGCAAATTGTTTGTTTACAGTTTAGTTAAAAAATCTTTCAGAGGACCGATTATGCTCATTTTCCAGCTTTTATGTAGATAGTTTATGATGGCCATCTATGTAGTTCCTGACTTCATCCTCTGTCTGAATTGGGCTGTATTTATCCCTCCTCTCCCATCTGTGTAATGTAAGTAATGTAACTTTGTTGACTAGAAAGTCAAACTTCTCAAACGCGTTTGAACATGTTTGAGTCTGAATCTGATCCAGAATCTAAAAGCCAACAAAAGACAACACCAACATTCACCGCAAGAAACATCACGGCAGAACGTCTGTGTTTGGCAAATATTACACCCATCAGCAGCTCATTGTGGAACAAAACGCTGGATTCAGTGTTTTAATCAAAGCCAAATGTAAACAGTTTTCTATGTATGTCCATATGAATCAGTGGACATGTGAGAAATGCTGGAAAATGCCGACTGAAGAGGAAAAAGTTGCTGTTAGGAAATACCCCAGGTAACATGGCCAGTAAAATGCTAATGACTGTACAGTATCTCCACACACCAGTGGTTATTTATATGCTGCAGTACATGGAATAAACAGATCTAATAATGTTCAGGACTGGAGGATTGGAAAACACCTTCAGTCTTGTTTCTGAAAAGTTACGGAAAAAAGCATTTGTTCGTCAGACTGTCTTCTGAACAGGTTTCTGAAACAGTGTTCATCAGGCGGCTGTCTGAGATTACTAGAACATCTCTTGATTTGAACCTTTGCCCATGTGTAGTATGAACACCCAACATAGAGCAGAAAACATGGAAGAGCATAATCGGTTCTCATTAAAGCTTTGAAAAAAATGGGTGCAGCAACAACAACCCTAACAAAGTCATGTTTCTCACCACTGAACAACAGATTGACAATGTTTGTAATTTTATTTTGTGTGTTGTTTTAACTAGAAATCACAATGACATTATTTAATAAGGTCTTGTAATTTAAATGTGAGTATCCCTCTATGCCCTACACTGGCATGTGTGCAGCTACAGACCTTCTACAGGCTTTATGACATTTGGTGGAAGACCTCATTAAAAGATAAATGAACTATGTCATGACTCCCTGTGTTTCAAGCTGTAAAACACAATGCATAATTGTGACTGAAGTCCTTGTGAGTTTTCACCTCTGGGAAGCTTTGAAATCTCAGCTTTCATCAGTGACTAACCCTTTCAGTGTGTTTTTGTCCATGTGTGCACACAAATGTTAGAAGTCTTACTGATGGCTAAAAGGAGGGCGTCACCCACTCTGGCCAAATCTGCCCTTCCCAGCAGCAGCTCCGTCACCTCCAGATGCTCGTTGGCCACAGCCAGCTGCAGTGCATTTTGGCCCATGTAGTCAACTGCATTGACGTTCAAGTTAGGCACATGGAGCAGCATGCGACGCACCTCTGGTATGTTGCCGTATTCAGCTGCCTCCAGAAAACGCTGCTCAACCTCGGACAGGCTGACTGAGGGAGCAGAGAACATGTAGGCAGGACCACGGAGAGCCTGGCGTCGCTTAACAGCACTGATGCGAGCCATGAGCTGCCTCTCAGAGTTGCTGTGGCTGCCAGAACGTGAAAGGGAACATAAACACCCTGTATATTTATTGTCTACACATTCTACACACAAAAAGTACACAAGTCTATTTGATAACATGTTAAACACATCAGTATTTGAGCCATAGAAAAACAAATTTAGCACAACCTTAGACAAATATTTTCTACTAAAATAAACAAATCAAACTGTCACTGAAAAAGCATGAACATAAATGGCAACAACTAGTATTTGGCCAAGTTCTGATTTTCAGATTTAGTGGTCCATCGTCCATCGTTAATGTGAAGAATGACTGAATCCATTGAACTTTGAACTTAGAGGTGGTTTGTTAAAAGCAGGAAAATTGTTGCTCACTGTTGGATATGTCAGCCAAAGTTGGGTATGTTTACCCGAAACATAAAAGATTAGACTTGTGATTGAGAACAGAAGGCTCACAATCAGACCCAGAGACACCAGCAGCAGATTGGATCATATCATTGTGAATAAAATCAGACAAGAAACAACAGCAGGGATCACTACTGTGATCAACAAGAGTCACCAAATACAACTCAGCTCACAGATCCTGATACTTTAGAGATAGATATACAGAGCACCTACACACTACCATGATTTAAAAAAAAATGTAAAAAGATGTCAGTTTGTTGATGCTATAGTGTGGATAAAGGGACATCTTTGCTGGCTGACACATGGAGGAAACTTTAACTACAGCTGTTACATAAGCTGGCTGATCTCAGGGATGCTGAACAGCAGGTTGGCTTAGAAACACTAAATAGTAAAACAAGTACCTGTGATTTCTAGTGTCACTTCAAAACCTTTAAGCTTTAATAGAATATTTGGTGTGAACACCTCAGTCGATGGACACATTTAATGAATATTCAATATAACTTCTATTTCGTTTATTCAGTGATGCCTCTTTTTCAGTGTGACACTATCCATTGATGATGTGCAATATGTAACATCATGTGTCTACAAATTGTTATGATTGTTCAAAACCAGAGAAACAGCCAGAACAAGATCAGAAAACATCGTTGGTTAAAATACTGAAAAGTGAAAAGGTGGGATCCGTGACTTTACCACAGCTGTAACAGAACCTACAGAGGATGAACACACCTGCACATGAGGGTTGCAAACAGGGGATGCAAATTAAACATTTACCCAAGACATCGTCCAGCACAGCAGTACTCCTCTCCAAAATCATCGTACAGCAGCAGGTTGTCACGGCTCCTGGCTCTGGGGCTGTCGGTGTAACCCGCAGACCGGCTGTTACAGTGAGCTGCCAGCGGTCTGTGGTTCATCCTGAGGGGGATCAACAGTAGAGGTTCTGCTTCATGTGAGCAAGTAATCAAGTGTCTGTGGTACGACTCTCTCTCTCCCGTGCTCTGTCGCCCTCCCACTCTGCTTTTTCTGCGTGCTTGAGAAAGAATGCGTCCTTCTGGGCCCCACTATACTTTTATTTACAGGACGCATTGAACTTTACAGACGTGGAGGGCAGCTCATTGTTGTGACTGAACACACTGAGAGGGGACAAGTGATGGATGGCCATTTGTATCTGAGTTGTTTCAGCTGAATCTCCAGATTGTTTTCTCTCTTTCTTTGAAAATACTGAAAAAAACGATGAATTAGTTTGGACAATACAGGTTGGTTTACTAAAATGAAAAAGAGAAACCAAAGTTGAATATTCTGGGGCTTAAAATATTGTTCCCTGCCAACACTTTTAATACTCGAGCTGTAAAATGCTATTTTAAACCTCAGTGTTTAGAGTACATGTTCAGATTGTTGTGTGTGTGTGTGTGTGTTTATGAGTTTTTAGTAGCTTTTTTTCTGATGGTAAAATGTGTCCTTATTCATCATCCAGAGATTTGTTTCTTCTTCACTAGTTAGTCACTTTTTCTCTGGTTTTTAGCTGAATTTCACATTAACACAGCCTTACATCACACAAACATCTCAACGTGAAAACATCTGATTAAGCAGAGTCTCTGATGTCCTGATTGTGGCAGTGAAAACTGCCTTTTAAGGGCCTGATTGTTGAAGATTAGTCACTTTGGACATTTCATGGCGTAACAGCGTCGCATTTCACAGGGAGGATGGTGAGAGGGGGGTGAACTCTGACAAATGTCACCAGAGTGAGTTTTTGTTAAGACTTCCTCCTCAGAACAGACCAAAGATCTGGATGTAAACACTGTCAGCCCAAACGTACACACGCTTATTGGGGGGCACAGAGTGGACAAGTACCTGGGTACTGCTTTTCTGTGTGTGTGTGTGTGTGTGTGTGTGTGTGTGTGTGTGTGTGTGTGTGTGTGTGTGTGTGTGTGTGTGTGTGTGTGTGTGTACATTCATTAACATTGACAATACATGCACATACCAGACCACACAAAGAGCCCCAGCTCCAACAGTGTTATCACAGTGTTATCATCTGTATCAG
>OOFC01008845.1:1853-12835 GCA_900323345.1 Pseudochromis fuscus
GTGAAGATTACCCAATCAGCACAGTTGTAACAAAGAGTTTCTGAGGACAGATGAGCTCCCCTGAGGTCAAACTATAATAAACAGACTGATGATGCCCCCTGCTGGCCACACACGGCCCTGCAGACTCTAACTCGGCTCTGAGGCACCGACCTGCTGCGGAGGAAGATGTGTTTGGCCTGTTTGATGATCTTCTCCAGCAGACCCTCACTCTGCTGCAGGATGGAGATCTCCGCCTTGTCGTACGCCAGCGGCCCGGCCAGACGCAGACGCTTGTGGCCAAAGGGCGCGCTGGCAGGATGAGGCATCACCACCGAGCTCAGCTGCTGCTTGTGGAACTGTCAGAGACACAGGGACAGGTCAGCCGGGACATCTGGACCTGAACCCGGTCAGTCATGAGGTTTTCACTCTGAACTGATCTGAACGGTTTCAGATACAAAGACATTGGAATATCAAAATGATTTTTAAAAACATTCAAATTATTTCTACTTGTTCCTCATTTTACATGTTCAGCTGTGGTCAAAGATCATGAAATAAAAAATAACTTTGTCCAACTTCTTAAAAATGGTAAAGTTGAATATTTTATCTTCAGCTTTAACTTCCACAGACTTCACAGATTTTATTTTCCCTGTCCACATCAGTCTTGTCTTGTGAAGACGTCCTCGGCTCGCCAGCGTCTCACCTCTCTCATCATCTGGTGCAGGTTGTGCTCCAGGACGTACAGGTGGTCGTCGGGCTTCGGTCTCTCTGGAGACACCCGCTGGGTCTTCTTGTCTCCAGTGGAGTGGCACAGGGAGATGGACAGCTGCAGGCCTGAGACCAGGACCAGTTTGAGTTAGTCCTCCAGACAAGGAGACAACTGACAATATTTTGCCCTCAGAGGGTCTCTGTGTCCTGAGGAGGTCAGCTCATCGTGCAGGTGAACTTCCAATCACCATCCAGTCCTCAGATCATGTGACCTCACGCCAACATTCATGAATATTTTCAGAAGTCATAGTAAAATCCAAACTAACAGCCACGTCAGCAGAAACACGTACTAAATGTTTTAACATATTTCAGGAGGATTTTATTTCAGAAAATAATGTTTTTCTGAACCAATATTTTTAAGGAAGTAAAAAAACTAGTTACACTTTATTTTACTCTGAGTACTCTGCGTTGATCAATTTTCCACAAAATGTAAGTTTATGAAGGGTTTTAAAGTAAATGTTTTAGAAAGAAGATGTTTTATTTATTTCCCCTGAAAGGGGAAAAGAGGGAAATAAAAAATGTGGGAAAAGTCCTGAAATTAGATGATTTTAGTCCAGATGCACTAGAAAGTGACACTGTAATATTTTTACTTCCATTTCAAGGTTAAAATGTTGATTCTGCAGTGAAAAGACGAGGGATGAGTTTCCTGTGGTGACTCTGGGAGTCTGACTGGAAGACACTGAGTGGTGATGGTGGCTCTGACCTGGGAACGGCTGGGAGATGATCTGGTTCTTCACCACGATGTGAGGGATCTGGGACTTGATCTGCACAGCCTCTCTGGAGAGCTGGGCGAAGATCTCCTTACAGAGCAGGACGTTCTGAGCCGCCTCCAGCTTCACGTGCCACGGCTGTGACCCTGAACACACCCAGATGTCACTCTTTCATTAATGCCTTCAGTTTGTGAAACGGTTTCAGAACCAGAGGAAGGAGATGATTCTGTGATTGACTGGTTCAGAGGCAGGAACAGCTTCAAGGAGACCACCTACCAGCTTTGGTTTTCTGCTGCCTCCTGAACAGGTTCACGGTTCCAAGGTCACCGATGTCTGGAGCCTGTTTCTGGATGGAAACCTACACACACACACACAGACAGAGACACACACAGACACACAGACAGACACACACACAGACACACAGACAGACACACACACACACACACTCTGGTTTGAAATGTCTGTAAAACTTCCAGCTGTTCCAGAGTTTCACGCTGGCTGCTGACGACCACGTGACCTCACCTTGATGTAAGCTGACCCCTCCAGATCACTGGGGATCTGGACATCAAGGGGACAGTAGTCCTCGGGGATCTTCTTGTCCAGGTCAATGTCAGTGTTCTTGATGACCTCGAAGGTTCCGTGATGAGGGAACAGGGAGCCTGTGGGGTTAAACATGTCGACTGGTCAGACAATGAGCCGACAGTTTGGAGAACAGACCGAATGTGGCCGCAGCGAGATGCTCGGTCACCTGCGCTCCGGTAGCTCAGGTCTCCTAGGATCTTGTCTCCCACTTTGCGGAGTTTCCACTGCGATCGCAGCCGCAGCAGCTCCGAGTTGAAGTCCCGCTGCCTCCGGTTCTCCTGGTTCTCCGCCACAGACTTGTTGAGCTTCTCAGCACCTTTCAGGAGGAGCTGCGCTGCCGTGGCCAAAGACTTCTTCTTACTGATCAGCTGGAAGACCTGCGGCGTCTGAGGGACGGGGACACAGAGACACAGAGACACACCTGAGACCTGAGGGGGACAGAGACTGAGAGACAAACCAACACAGTGCTGGACGCACACCTTACCAGTGCTCTCTGATTGGTTACCAACTGATTAATGATGCTCTCTAACTGGTTACCAACTGATTAATGATGCTCTCTAACTGGTTACCAACTGGTTACTGATGCTCTCTGACTGGTTACCAACTGATTAATGATGCTCTCTAACTGGTTACCAACTGGTTACTGATGCTCTCTGACTGGTTACCAACTGATTAATGATGCTCTCTGACTGGTTACCAGCTGGTTACTGATGCTCTCTGACTGGTTACCAACTGGTTACTGATGCTCTCTGACTGGTTACCAACTGGTTACTGATGCTCTCTGACTGGTTACCAGCTGGTTACTGATGCTCTCTGACTGGTTACCAACTGGTAATGATGCTCTCTGACTGGTTACCAGCTGGTTACTGATGCTCTCTGACTGGTTACCAACTGGTAATGATGCTCTCTGACTGGTTACCAACTGGTAATGATGCTCTCTGACTGGTTACCAGCTGGTTACTGATGCTCTCTGACTGGTTACCAACTGGTAATGATGCTCTCTGACTGGTTACCAGCTGGTTACTGATGCTCTCTGACTGGTTACCAACTGGTAATGATGCTCTCTGACTGGTTACCAACTGGTTACTGATGCTCTCTGACTGGTTACCAACTGGTTAATGATGCTCTCTGACTGGTTACCAACTGGTTACTGATGCTCTCTGACTGGTTACCAGCTGGTTACTGATGCTCTCTGACTGGTTACCAGCTGGTTACTGATGCTCTCTGACTGGTTACCAGCTGGTTACTGATGCTCTCTGACTGGTTACCAGCTGGTTACTGATGCTCTCTGACTGGTTACCAGCTGGTTACTGATGCTCTCTGACTGATTACCAGCTGGTTACTGATGCTCTCTGACTGGTTACCGATGCTCTCTGACTGGTTACCAATGCTCTGTAACTGGTTACCTTCCCTGCTGCTGGATCCTGGGACACTGGGTCTAAGGCCATGTATTTCTTCTCCTTCACCACGCTCAGCACGTCGTACAGGACACACATCTCGGTCAGAGCGCTGCGCAGGTTGTTACGCACCGAGTCCCACGGCCACAGCGACGGCTGAAACTTCACGGTCCCTGAAGAATAATCAGAATTCATCTGAACACATCTTACATCACACAGAGGGAAGTCTTAGCTTCAACCCATCCACCTGCTCCACCATCTTCTCTCTTAGTGAGAGACAGGAGCAGCATCTGTGGTCACTCTGAGATAAAGTTCTTCATTTATATTAAGTAGATTAACAACTTCATCTCAGTCCAAACTTTGATCAGGAAAATCTGTGTAGCTCACATGAATAAAGACCAGGACCATCACATGTTTAATTTCAGTGTAAAAAGAAGCTGAATAAAGGTGTGAATTCACTTTCAAAGCCGAATTTGTTTATTTTTTACTCGTTTGGTGTTTCTCCCTCTGAACTGTATCATTTCAGTTCGATCCAGACAGATACTGATGTTGTGGACACCTCAGCTCTGAGCTCCGGACTGAACTGAACTGGTCTGACTGGTCTAACCCATCAGAGTCCAGCTCGTCACCTTCTTCTTCCTCTGGCTCCTGCTTGCCCCACTCTCGGTCCCGGGGTTCGCCCTCGGCCCCGTCCTCCTCCGAGTCGGATCCCTGGCTGAAGTCGATTCTTTGTGCCAACTTGGACAGGTTCTGGGACATGGACAGAGGAGGGACGTATGTCTCCGTCCCATCCAGGGCCACCTCCTGCACCTGCTTCTCACAGGAGGACTCGATGCTGACCCTCACTGCCGGGCCGCCGGACATGATGACACAGCAGGAGTCGCACTGTCACACAGTCACACCGTCTGCAACTCTGAAGACAACAAATAGGAGATTATTTTACAGGACATTTTGTCTCATTGATGGGACTGTGTCCGATATCAACAAGCTCCTGTACAGTACAACACACTAACAGAGAAACACGGTTCAGGAGTTCATGGTGTAGAGTAGCGGTGTAGCCAGCAGTCAACTGAAATCAGTAACATTGATAGTTTGACTGTTGTCTCCAGATGTGTTGTGAGGGACCTGTAGATCACATCAGAGTGTAAATTACATCCCACTGTGTTTAGTGTGCATGTATATGACACATAAAGATTCTTCTTCTAAACAATATGATGGCAGCCGATGCAGATTTCCTTTCTGTATCAGTAGCAGCTGATTCAAAGATGTATTTCTGAATGAAGGATCCATCTTTCTTGTCTTTGTTTTAATGACTGCATCATTTAAATATCACAAGGATCATTATAAAAGCTGAGCGCTAATTAAGAGAAATCTAATAATGATGTGATTCATAATCCTATTAGTCGACTAATTGTTTGAATGACGGTGGACTAATCAACTGTCAGATTAGTGGTTAGCTGCAGTGCTGGTGTTGTGTTCCAGACTGAGATATGACACAGTTTAGTTCATTTTAATTATTTTACCAACTCAGTGTTTTTAGGATGTCTAACTTGTTTCTGTTCATCTCCAACAGTTTCCAGATCCAGTAAAACTCCAGTTGGGAACAGAGTGGGTGTTTCTCACTCACCTAAACATCACATAAACGTTATTTACTAATAATTAGTCATTCATTCAGTCAGTGAGTTACTGTTGATATCTTGTGAATCCAGTTTGAGGACTAGATCAAATAAACCTTCACCCCATGAGAGGTGGTGCCCACTCACCTGCATTAGTTTATGATGATGTAGTTACTTAGGGCTGGAACCTGCGGGTTCACCTGATCTATGAAGTTTAAAACCAGTTAAAACCAGTGCCGTCATCAGCTGCTGGTGTTTGTGTGGACCTGCCCCTAGCTAGCAGTAGCTATCGTTAGCACTTTGCTAACCTCTGCACAGAGAGACCGGAAGTTGAAAACGGTGTAAAGTTTCAAAGTATTATTGATAATTATTAAATCTCACCTTTATATCCACCGCAGTCTGGCGCACAGACGATGGTTAGTCTCCGGAGATGGAACAGTGAACGGAAACCCTCAGGAGGAGCGCGGTGTAACCACTAAACTGTCCGGGTGGAACTCACGGGCTCCGGGTTTTAAATTATTCTTCTTTAACATTGTTTTGAATTTAAAATAAATGTTCGTCTTTCAATACTTTCATGTGATGTATGCAGTGAACACTTCTAGCGGTAGGAACCAGTTTAATCTGGTAGAAACTAAAGTTTCACAGCACGGGGCGGACACGGCGGGAGGTTTAAACCGTCGGACGTGACGGTTGGAACTAAAACGGTCGGTTTGTCCAGGTCAGCGTTGTTAGCCTGGGTTAGCTTGGGTTAAATAGAAGTTTGAGGGGTTAGTGAGTTGTTGTTTGGTGTGAACAGATGCTACGTCTTTATTCAACTTTTAAAATGTTTATTTAAATGACTTGGACTTCCGTTAATAAATGAATCTAGCAGAGGTTAGCCGCCGAGGCTAACGCAGCTGCTGCTGGTCCTGGTCCTGGTCCTGTCCCTGTCCCTGTCCCTGTCCCAGCGAGAAGTCCTGGTCCTGGTTCTCGTCCTGTCCCAGGGAGAGGTCCTGGTCCCAGACCTAAGGAGGATGAAGAGGAACAGGTCCAAACTGAGGCCGAGCCCCAACGAAGAGGCTCGTATTGTCCGAGAGGAGCATGAGAGGAGGAGGAGGCTCAGGATCCAGCAGGTGAAGGGTCACTTGGTTCTGGTTGTGGTTCTCTAACTCAGGAGACCATCACCAGGGTCGTTCAGTCTTGTTTCTGCTGTCCACTCAGAACAGAACAGGTGTAGGTTTACTACCTCAGGACTAGACAGTATCAGAGTCAGTTTTTACTAAAAGACTCAGGATTTGAAATAAAATAGAAAAATACAAATTACTCAGGAATAAGACATCACTGTGTAAAGTATTGTCTGCTGTGCTCTGATGTTATATCACAGTGTTTTTAATGTGACACTGCACACTGTTTGTGAGAAAGTGTGAATGTTGCTGCAGTGACTCTGTCATTTTCCCTCCAGACATTAATAAAGTGTGATCTCCTCTGATCTTATCTTACATTGTGTGTTGCTGCCCAGGTGAGGGAGCAGCAGCGGTACATCGCACTGCAGATGCGCCGAGAGGTGGAGCGGCGGCGGCAGCTGGAGCTGCAGCAGCTGGAGCAGGAGCTGAAGGACAAGTGGGAGCGGCAGCAGAACAACAAGCTGCTCACGCTGCAGAGGTTGTACCAGGAGAGTCTGCAGCTGCTGGGGCAGAGCCACCAGAACGCCAAGGAGAACGTAAGACCACAAACACGGTTCTACTCTGAGGATGGAGCTCCACTCTGAGCCTCCTTGTGGAGCCGTCGATGCTGCTTGTGGTTAACTTTGATTTTATTGCGATAGGAGCCCGACCTGGCCGCCATCGCCCAGAGAGAGGAGGAGAACCACGCCAGAGCAGAGGAGCGGTACCGAGAAGCTCTGAAGGAGCTGAAGTCCCAGAGGCTCAGAGACCACGAGAAGCAAACCCAGTGAGAAACATCACAGACGAGTTTCTGAGAAGATGTTTGAATGTCGTCTGAATCACCTGAATATGACGTCTGCTCACCTCTTGTCCTGCAGGTCCATCAACACCAGGAAGAAGGCGCTACAGGTGGAAAAGGAAAGGTCGTCTTTAGTGGCTGGTCTGCCCCCGCCTCCCCCGAACCCCATCCAGGTGATCAGGAGCATTAATGATGAAAGCAGCAGTAAAGAGTCAAACACAGTTCACCTGTCACTGTCTGATTGTGGTGGCTTGGTGAAGAGAGAGACTATCAGCTGCTTAGGTATCAGAGTCAGAGCAGCAGGTGGAGGATGAAGGTGAAGACGAGATGATGCAGCTCCTTCTGTGACTGAAACAAAAGAGAATGCAAGTAAATAAATGTGGTCCAGATGTCGGTGAAACAATCTGTTCAGAACCTGAGCTGAAGGAGGACGTCCTCCAGAGGGGCTGGGATGTAAATCCCTCCTATTGTTTCAGAGCCTCAGTTTCAAACTAAACCACCAGGTGACCCAGTGTGTTCTCCTTCTCACAGAGAATTGACCCGACGAAGCCTCCAGCCGTGAAGAGGTCGGATGTCAGTGCCTTCGCTGTCTCACATTACCACCTGTCTGAGGGCGCCGTGGACAGGGAGGGGGACACAGACCAGGTGAGTCCCCTGATCCTATCACAATCGAACCCCCTGTTCATGTGTTCACAGCCTGACGTGTTCATGTGTTCACAGCCTAATGCTCATGAGGAGGCAGAGCTGGAGGTGAAGAGGCTGCAGGACCTGCAGAGGGAAGAGAGGAGGAGGAGGGAGGAGCAGCTGGAGAAGGCTCGCCTCAGAGGGAGGGAGGCGCTGAGGAGGGAACAGCTGCAGCAGGTACGACCTCAGGGCTCCTCACACATCCTGGAAAACATCTGGAAATGAAGAGATACAAATGTCCTGAAAACCACTGAGTCGTCCTGGACAATAATTTGCTGAATATGAACTGTGAGATCTCGGTATCTTGTATTACTTACTGTGGCATTCTTACAGATTCATGAGAAATAACTTGAATATTTTGAGAGATTAATGAGAAAGAAAACGTAGATGTTCTCTGAACAGATGTGGGAGGAGTAAACCTTAAAATTCTCAGAGATTAAAGTCACAGATTGATAAAGCAAAAAAACTGAATTCTTTGAAATTAAAGATGTTAAAGACTAATGTTTAGATTAAAACTGTGTGGTCATTGATCAGACCAGTTTGTGTCACGTGTCTGATGGATCATCGCTGTGATGTTGTTTAGAAGCTGTAACCATGGTAACCACAGTGATGTCCTCCCACTTGTGCTGCTCCTCTGCAGGATCGTCAGCGCCTCCTGGTGGAACTGGAGCACCTGCAGCAGACTGACCTGCTGAGGAGGAGGCAGCAGGTGTCCCACATGCCTCCTCAGATCTTCCAGCCTCTCTACAGGAGGCAGGAGATGAGGGAGGACTTCCAGAGGGACCTGGAGTTTGCCTTCGAGGACATGTACACCGGAGAGAGGAGTGAGGACCACTGGTTTACTCTGTTCTGTTCTTGTGTCCTCTGTCCTCAGCTTTACCTGTGTTTGTGCTCGACTGTTTGCTCTCAGGGGTTAAAGGGGACCTGGTGGTCCAGCTTGTACCTGAGCCTCTTCCAGCTCTGTCCTCCAGCAACCAGGACCTGGACCAGGCCCAGGACCTGGATGTTACGTTGGATGAAATCCCCTCATCAGAAACAGCAGAGCAGGAAATGTCTGCTGAAGGTTTAAATCCTGAAGTCATCATCCAGAAACCTCCTGATCACGGTCTGTCAGGCTCTTTAGTCTCCAACACTCAGTCCGGTTCTCCTCCTGCAGCAGATCCTCATAGACCTGCTCCCAGACGAGTGCTGAAGAAACTCCTGGACCGCATTAGGAGTCAGAGGAACCAGTGGATGAGCCACAGCAGAGTCCCTGCCGCCCATTCACCGACTGTAATCCCGGATCAGGTCCCGGAGCAGGACTCCTCCATCGAAACAGGATCTCTGATCAGCAACGACAAAGACAAGCGTCCACCCTCTGTCCTCCCTCCTCCAGGTCAGTGTCACATCAGCTCTGATCGTCTTCATCCAGACTCATCACGTCATGTTTCCTTAGCTGTTGGTGTTAAAGCTGTAGACCTTCATGTAGACCCCCCTGGAGTTAGAGCTGTAGACCTTCATGTAGACCCCCCTGGAGTTAGAGCTGTAGACCTTCATGTAGTAAGGACAGATCACATGAAGGTCTACAGCTGTAATATTAGCAGATGTTACTTTTCCAGGACTTTATGGACATGTTGAGCTGCTTCTAGAGAAACTTAATGTGGAGTTTTTGTTTGACTTGCCAGCAGCAGCTTCACCTACTGACGAAGGGAACAGAGTCCAGGAACCTGAAGAACCAAAGAAAAGGGTACGAGCTGCTTGTGGTTCCTGAGCAGAGTGTAAATGTTTGTTTCTCCTGACCAATAACTTCACACTGAGCTTTGATGACTGTGTTTCTAATAAGAAGTAGAACAGTTGAACATCTGATCTGCTGAAGGCTGCAGATTGAAGCTGCTGCTCCAGGAACTATTCTGAAACCAGAGTCCTGATCAGTCCTGTTGGTGATGAGACAGATTTATGTTTATGTCCAGGAAGAGGAGCTCGAGCAGGAGAAGCAGCAGCAGCTGCTCCTGCTTCAGGAGCTCGAGGAGCAGAAAGCCAAACTGGAGCAGATGCTGCTGGAAGCTGAGGAGGAGAGGGAGCATCTGAAGGCTGAAGTGACCCAAGGAGGAGCCCACAGCCAACCAGGAGATCTCCATATGGGACCAGGAGGTCTCTATACCCAGTCAGACGTACCGGTCCGGGACCAGGAGGTCTCCTCTGTTCCCCCAGCTGCAGCCTCTCAGGTAGGTCCTAAACTGTCCCTGCAGGTACTTTGTATTTAGGTCCTTCATTTGTCCAGCTAAAAAAGTCTCAGTGAGATTAAAAATCTCTTTTACAAGAGAGAGCTGGCCAAGACAGCAGCATCAACAACTATGTTTCACATACACACGAAGCAGCCAATTACAACTCAGATAAAACATTCACATTCACTAAGCGACCGCTTCACTTTTGCTGTCTCCTCAAACTGTCTGTGTGTATTATCAGTGTATTTAACTCGCTGCTCTGTGTGCAGCTGCCTCCAGGTGAAGACGACCACAGCCGGAGGATCAGAGAGTATCAGCGGCGGCTGCTGGACCAGAACAGGTGAGTCCATCATCCCACCTCCAGCTCCTCACATGGTTCTCTGCTCTGATTCCTGATGTCACCATTGCGATGTTCTTCCTCAGAACTCACCAGAGATCAGTGGAAGTGGCTCGTCAGCGCCTGGAAGAATACCAGCGAGCGCTGAGGATCCGGTACAACATGGCTGCCACACCGCTGCTGCCTCTGGGCCAGCCTCCTCTGCTCAGTACGGAGCCTCCACATCCTCCAGCTCCTCCTCCTCAGCTCCTCCCAGCTCCTCCTGGTGGACCACACACCTTTGTGGACATCAGCAGAGAGTCGGACTCTCCGGCTTCACCTTCCCGTCTCCGTGGCTCCAGTCTGATCTGTGAGTTTGTGCCGAGCGGATCAGAGTCTGACAGAAACCAGAAACGGGCCGTCACCTCGTGGCTGACGGACAGCATCATGCAGGTAGCGACGGAGCATCTTCCAGAAAGACTGAGATCGCCCTCGCTGCCTCACACACACCTCACAGCACATCAGTCAGCAGCCGGCGTCCTCCTGCAGCTGACCTCTGACCCCCTGACAGGCACCAGCATCACGGCCCCGAGACACAGGAGCAGACCTCATGACAGAGAGGACACCGTGCAGAGGCAGAGACGGCTGTTACAGCAGAGGGAGGAGGAGGAGGTCCAGAGACGGCTGTTACAGCAGAGGGAGGAGGAGGAGGAGGAGGAGGGGGGGGGGGGGGAGGGAGGGAGGAGGGAGAGGGGAGAGGGGGGGGGGGGAGAGAGAGGAGGAGAAGA
>OOFC01008851.1:1716-16626 GCA_900323345.1 Pseudochromis fuscus
GGGAAAAAAAAATTTTATTAAAATAAAAAAAAAAAAAAAAAAAAAAAAAAAAAAAAAAAAAAAGGACTAGCAAACAAAAAACTAACCCAGCACAGCTGCAGTGTTTAGGTAAGTGACAACCAGGCAGGCTTGTAAAGGAGCACTTCCTAAAAACTAATACAACCAGATCAGTCCATCGGGGATTTTACACAGTACATTATCACAGCCTGCAAAACAAACACAGACACTAGGACTAATGATGCCGGAGCTGGCTGCCGCTCTCAAATCCTCTTACTGCAGGTTGTCAATAGCTTCACAACTTCAGCTTTTTCCGGCGTCCTCGACCATCTGGGGTTCCTTCTGACTTTCGTTTCTGGGCCTGGAAGAAAAAGGATTGGTCATTTTTTTGCTAAGTTTACTGCAAGTCTGCTTGTGTTACAACACTGGTACTGAAGCTCATATATTGTACTGGCACATATTTTAAATGGCAGCAAACTCGAGCTTCTTTTAAATGTGACCGAGCTTCTTGAGTCCCTTAACGTGAGATGACTTTGGGACTTACTGAGCCACTCTTTGGGCCGCGTTTCTTCTTCTCGGCCTTCTCCCTCTCCTCCAGCTCCATGTTCTCTCTTTCTATCAGTGTAATCAGAGTGTTGCATCGCCTCTGGAGCTCCTGCACAACACACAAAAAACAGGAAAAGGTTACTCATGGAAACATTTAAAAAACAAAACAAACAAACACACAAATAAAAAAAATAGAAGACGAAATTTACCATGGCAGTCCTGGATTTGAGGAACCAGTCGAAGCGAAACTGCGGCGAGTTGCGGATGCACTGGCGAAGCTCATCGTACACGCTCTCCTTATCGAAGCCCAGCTTGTGAAGCATACAGATGAGGAAGCGGTCCTCCTCCTCCGTGTAGTTCTTGCCTTTGTTGGTACCGTAGGAGATGCGGAGCTGATGGAAAGGAGCCTTGTAGCGACCAATCTGGACAAACATGAGAAACACATTGAGTGACCATCACTTAATGGGGAGGAGCTGATCATGTGATGAGGAGGTGAGACAAGGTTGAATGAGGTCAGGTTAATTTAGTAATGGACCCCCTGTAGACAACAGCCATGTGGACACGACTGCTACCTTTGAGTCCAGAGCTTTCTTGATGCTGATCCTCCTCTGGATCCTGGCCTCTCCTCTCTCTATCTGGGCCATGATCTTGTCGATATCCTGCAGCTCATTGCAGCGTTCCCAGAACACAGCTGAAGAAAAAACAGACATGAAGTCATGAGCTAAACGTTTGGATTTCCTGTGGAGGCATTAAAACTATACATGTGCATATTAACTACCAGAATATTCCATGACTTCCTCTGGAGTTTTTCCCTCAACCTCTCTGGCAATGTTCTCAATATCATCTCTTCCCCACTTCTCATTGGCTTTGATGAACTGGTTGAAGTCACGCTTGTTCCAAATAGTGAATCCCTGCAATGAATGAACAGGCGACATGATTTAGACAAAGACATATAATGTTAATTTTTTAGCACGTCAGCAGTACACTGGTTATATTAAGTGAACAGGATCTGTACCTGTTGCAGAAGGTTCTCCTTCTCCTCCAGTTCTTCCTCTGAGAGAGCCTCGGCCTCGTCAATCTTTGCCTGCTCCTCCTTCTGGACCTGAGCTGAGTTGGGCATGTCTGGATTACGGGGAACCTGAAGACAAACAGCAGCAGATGGGCTCAGATAGATCTCTAAAGTCACTGCTGTTCAAACTAAATTTTGACTGATGGGGATCTCCCTCTTGATGCAACAGCTCTTCACTGTACCTTATATCCTATGGTCTTTCTGTAGAACAGAATTTCCTTTTCTAGAAGCTCAAACAGGCGTGGAGGGAAGAACTGGAAGTCCTGGACATTTGGCTGCTTAGGAGGACGAGGGGCCTGGGGAAAAACATACCATTCATGGTAAGAATATTATAATTACACCAGGATCCTTTACATCCTGAGGGTGTCTGCAGAATGATCCTCCTACCTTTGGTGCTTTGGGCTCGCTGACTCGCAGAGCTTCTCTGAAGTAGGCATCCACAGCATAATTAGCTTTCCTTTCTCTCTTAGGCGGCTCGATCCAGTTGGTAATGACCTGAAGAAAAAAAAAAAAAGAGGAAGAAGAAAATAAGGTTCTTCTTTTCTTCACTGTTCTCAGACCAAGTGTCAGATCATGTACTGGTGAACCGAACGTACCTTTTTCTTCTCTCTGTAATCTTCTCCCTCAAATGTGTACACGCTGCTGTTCTCTGTGTCCATGGTGAAGTTTCTCAGAGAGCTCTCACCCAGCGATGACAGCTTCTCCTTCATCTCCATAGTCTAACACACAACAATGTCCGAGTGTTGATTATGACAAACTTTTGTATTCATACAAAAAAAAAATCATCAGGAACAGCCGATCTATTAGAAATATCATCGTTCATGCATTTGCTCCGTTCCCTCCAGACTCACCTTACGTTCACCACGCTCCAGGATTGCATCGATGTCGTCGTCTGTGATCTCACTCTCTTTGGAAGCAAACACATGTGTGGCACCGTGGCGGATGATGGACAACATCTCATCCTTACCCAGCTTGTTTGCACTTGGATCCACAAGTCTTCCTGATAAAGCAAGGTAAAAAAAAAAAAGAAAAAAGAAAAAAGAAATTGACCTCTTGCATTGTTTAAATTCACTGAACTGCTGCATGAATTGTGTCTGTTAATAGATAATCATTGCAAATTTTATTCAAACTATTCTTTGCCTCCCTCCCTAAAATCAATCACAACAGCCCGCAGGATACTAAAACCTGCCTGAACATTACACCCTCACCGGTGAGAAGAAGAATTACCTTGCTGGATGACAATGGAGTCCAGTCGCAGCTTCATCTCAGCCCTCTCCACAATCCTCTCCTCCACTGTGTTTTCAGTGATGAAACGAAAAACTCGCACCTGCTTCTGCTGACCGATCCTGTGAGCTCGGTCCTGAAATAAAAAAGATGAGATTTGTCAAAGTGTTTTGTCTCTGAGACAACCAGTGCTCCTAGAAATAAATTATACGGTCACATATTGTCACTAATGATCATTGACTAGTAAACATGTAGATAGTTGCATCAGAGCACTAACCATGGCCTGCAGGTCGACTTGAGGGTTCCAGTCTGAGTCGTACAGGATGACCACATCAGCTGTAGCCAGGTTAATACCCAGCCCACCAGCTCTGGTGCTCAACATGAAGATGAACTTACTGCTGTTGGGCTCATTGTATGCGTTGATGGAGATCTGTAAACACACGAGTGACATAACAATTTGTAACCAGTTCATCTCAATCCTCAGACTACTCTCCAATAAAATACATCTCTTTATACAAGTTGACAAGTTAGCGCCTCACCTGTCTCTCCTCATGCGGCGTCTGACCATCCAGGCGGCAATAACCGTAGTTCCTCCACATGCAGTAGTCTTCCAAGATGTCCAGCACCCTGGTCATCTGACTGAAGATTAGCACACGTGAACCTGCAGAGGAGGGATGGTGGTTATTGATCCAATGTATAAAAAAAAACAAAAAAAAATTTAGGTATCAGTAGTTATATTTGAAGCGAACTGATCAAAAGATATAACCTGTAATGTATTTTTAATGCAACAACAGAAGCAACCTCAACCTCATCCGTCAGTACTTTATTACAATCTAATATGTGCATACAACAAATTTCATGCATTTGTTGCATGCAATTTAGTTGCAACTGAGGGAGTGATGAATGAAGTCTTTGACAGAATATTAAGTTACTATAATACAAAACACAGTAACTACAAAAGCCTCCCACATACCCTGTTCCTTCATCTTGGGCAGCAGCTTGTCCAACACCACCATCTTGCCGCTGTTCACCACCAGGTGGAGGTCAGTGGTGTAAGGTGGACCAGGTTCGGCGCCGTCGAACAGGTACGGGTGGTTGCAGCATTTCCTGAGCTGCATGAGGACGTTCAGCAGACGCATCTTGTCCATTTTACCCGCCGAGTTCAGGATGTCGATGTCCTTCATCAGGATCTTTGTGTACCTGAAGTTGGTTGGGACAAACAATAACTTAATTTTATCATCCAGGTTTATGTCAAGCTGTGTAGAAACAAAGTAGGTTAACATAAAAACAAGTGAAGCTGAATTAAGGAGGCTTACCACTCGCGCTGCATCTTACTCAGGCCCACGTACATCTTGATCTCTTTTTTGGGCAGAAGAGTCTTTTCTACATCTGCTTTGATACGACGGAGCAAGAAAGGACGCAGCACCTGCACAAAAATGGAAAGTCGCAGAGTTATTTAAACCCTGATACAGAAATCAACCTGAAAAATTTACAAATGTTTGCTGGAGGGAACTTAAATACATACAGTGTGAAGACGCTCGACCAACTTGGTATCACCCAGGCAGTTGTTTGTGTCAAACCAGGAATCAAAGTCCTTTAAAAAAAAAAACAACAACAATAAATTAGGACCAGAACACAAAAAGGAGTGCATGCTTTCAATTCACAGAGTTAATACTGATATTCCCCCTTGATCATACCTCTGATGAGTTGAAGACGTCAGGGAGCAGGAAGTTCAGCAGAGCCCACAGTTCATGCAGGTTGTTTTGCAGGGGGGTTCCAGTCAACAGCAGACGATTTGTGGTCTTAAATTCACGCACAATTTCTGACAGCTATGAGGAAACAAAGACAACTTTTAGCTTTGTTAAACTTTGCTGCAACATTAAATATAAAACTCCAAGTGGTTATTACAGTAACGCCCTCACCTTTGACTTCTCATTCTTGATCCTGTGAGCTTCATCAATGACCAGGTATCTCCAGTTGAACTTCTTGAACACGGCCTTCTCAATGATGAGCATCTCATATGACGTGACGCACACGTCCCACTCTCCTGGCAGCAGCACATCTCTGATCAGAGCAGTCTGAAATTAAAACAAACACATTTTGTTTGATTTACCCAACGATATGGTTTCATTTCATACACACATACAGATTACCCAGTAAACACATAGCTCACTACCTGACAGACTAAACAAACCATGTTTCTTTAATTACTGCAGGAACTTCAAGCTGCTGTAACTCAGAACAAAAGTCTTTTGTTTAGATTTACATTGTTAAACCCAAATCAGCAGCTATCTTTTATTACTTCCACAGGAAAATGCTGATTCTGTACAAGGCTAAGAGGACGTTGCATAATTTGTCAAACACTGTGAAACGAGCACTATGTATTGTACAACTGGAGAGCAAAATATTCAATAATAATTGAATTGTTTTTTGCACAATGACAACTGTCTGATGTAGCCTACCCTCTCATCTCTGTCTCCGATGAGGCAGACTGCACGGAGAGAAGGCACCCATCGCTTGAATTCATTCATCCAGTTGTAGAGAGTTGACTTGGGAACCAGTACCATGTGGGGACCAGGGATGTTTCTGTAGTGCTTCATGTAACCCAGCAGGGCAATGGTTTGGAGAGTCTTCCCCAATCCCTGAGAATAGCAAAACAGTATGTTGTGAGGCAGAGAAGTACAACAAAAAAACAAATGGCATTCATATAGCAGACAACAGTGTTGATGGTGAGAAATGACTGACCATTTCATCAGCAAGGATGCCGTTGATTCCATTCTCATACAAAGAAATGAGCCAGTTGAGACCACGGACCTGATAGTCCCTCATTTTTCCTGTTTTGACATCTGCACAAGAGACGAGAAATCACACAACCATCACTACTGCTGACTATTTGTTATATGTTTAATAACTTAATGTGCCATTAGATTCCACAGAAAAACAGGTCATTACTTACAGGAGGGGGATTCGTCAAAGCGAGTGCACACATTAGTGGTCTTTGTGCTCTCGTTAAGAAGCTCTTCATCTTCCTCTTGCTCTGTGCGACGATGGCGGTTACTGTCGACAACAGAAGAGACACAATACAGTAAAATCACAACACTGGTAAACTTCCTAAATAATATACCTAAAAAATAAACCTGTGTTATGGAGACAGGTACTCACTCTCCAGCAGACAGGAGGTTCTGTTTCTCATCTTTCTTGATACGAGGGCGACCTGGTTTCATCTTCAACGGGGAAGTGGGGGTCTTCTGTGCGGCTGGTTGGATGAAATGAGCAAACAGCTCTGTTTGCTTCAACAGGTACTCAAATCTGTTGGTCCGGTCTGTTTGCTGCATTACACAGGAAGAAAGCCTTGTTAACTTACATTTTCGCAGAAGCATCTATGTAATGCAACCTGTAGAAGAAGTGTACTTACCACTTTCTCCTCATAACCCGGAGTGGACTCTTTAGTTTGGGATGAGGAGGAAGAGGAAGATGCATCTTGCCCATCAGGGCCGGCATCTGAGGAGGACTCTTTCCCAGCATCTGAACAGTCAGACTTCTCCTGAGTGAAAACAAAACAGTCACTTTTAGAGGCTATACTCTATACTCTATATTTCCAACACGAGCAGACAGGAATAAAATTGATAAAGAAAAATAATGGATTTGCTGAGTTCAGGGAGGCTTTCTGGCCTCCAAAGTAAGTGAGAGAGAGGATGACAAAAAAAAAAACCTGGCTGTATGAGATGATACTTCCCTACTTTTCTTAAATAAAAGTGAATGCTGTTCCTCAACCTGCAGGAGCACTGACCTGCTATTGCCACTATTCTTAGCAGAGCAAAACAAATGGTGTACTATAAATCAATCAACAGCAAATCAGCCATTTACCATCAATCCAGAAACACTGCTGTACACAGACACAAAGGAACAACCACCAAACAGAAATCTTACCTCCCAGTGCTATTGTTTCAATACATTTTGTGAATACAATGTATGTATTATATCTAATACCTTTATTGTACATTTTGCAACTAGCAGATGCTAGTAATGATAAATTTACTTTAAACTTTATGCTACTGTAAAGTGACGTATTTATGTCATGCAACGTGTTCTGTTCCTACTGTGAAACTTCAGGTTCCCAATGTGGGGTGAATAAAGTGTCAGTTGGTCTTAGCCCAACTGTTGAGTTTTACAACTTCTAGGTTAAAATCAAAGTGCAGCAGAAGCAGAGTCGCTGCTGCGGCATCCCTCCATTGCTGCTTCCACTGTCCCCGTGACAACAAAGAAGCTGATGGGACAGCTGAGAGTTGATGCTGTTCCCCGCGAATTTTCACGGCGTTTTCCAAGATGCCGGATAACAGTTAAAACAATGAAACGCGCCGAGAAGCTCTAGTCCGGGAGTAAACAAAGAAAGAAGCGGAGACTCAGTGTAGTGATCAGTGTGTGTGTGTGTGTGTGTGTGTGTGTGTTGCTAGCGGCGCTAAGCTAGTAAGTGTGGGCGCTTATGAAACGGGCTGGCCTCGTTGCTGCTCCGTGTTAGCTTCAGTTCCCCGTGAAGGGACCGAGCTGCTGTTATCGTTAGCGGCTAGCTAACTAGCTCAAACAATATCGTTGACATAGTGAAAGTTTCACACAGCCAAATACGAGAAACCCACTGGCCGGGAACGGAGGGTATCGGGGCCACAGAGTTGTGTGGCGGGTGTGTGAGACGTGTATTTCGCGGTGGGAGAAGACAATGCTCAATTAAAACCATCTTACCTCTGCTCCTCCGGCTTCTTCAAGTTCAGTCTGCTCTTCCCGCTGTTCAACGCAGTTTGCGCTTTCGGACATATTTGTCGAATTTTCCTCTTCGATTCGGAGATATTGTCCGTGTTTCGCTCCTCCGTGTGATCCCGTCCAACAGCCGTTAAAGATTTTCCAAAGTTTCTCGTAGTAAATAGGAGAAATCCCTCTGTTTATAATGAAAGACACACCGGCTGGTTACAGGCAGCACATTCGCGTTAGCAAGATTTTTTTCTCGCGCACCCGCGTTCACACAGCCCTGACGTTACCCGGTATTCGTGCTCTATCGCGAGACTTGATTATGTTGCCTTCACGACCGTTGAAAATGTTCAATCTACAGTTAAAAAAAGGTAAAGCTTTGTTTTTGTTCATTTGTCTTGAAAATGGGTCGTTCAAAAGAAATTAGATTGCGTCACGTAATCTATTCATGTTTTTATATTGTCATTGATAAGCAGGAAGTAATACCAGAGTGTGTTTATTGAGTTGAAAGCCCACGTTTAGCCCACGGTTAAAAAATGGGACAAAGTCTGTATTGATATTACACCTAACTGTCTAAATCATTCATTAAATGCATTGTAACAATGCTTTTGGGTGGGTATGATATGGTTGTTTTAAATGCATTTCTGTACTTCTCAGTGCTTTTTAGAAATATGTTTCAAAAGTAATTTTTGTATGTGTGCCCCCCTCTGTGATTACATCAGCTGGATTTCTTTGCTTTTTCCTGTTGGTTCCTTTTACAAAATGTTTTTGTTTAATGTAACCTAATTTTAAAGATGGGTTCATATGTATATGATATTATGTATAATATCTATATGGACAGATACACTCAATTTTTTTTTTATACCTACCCCTTTAGGTATTTCAAAAAAAAAGGCCTACTGCACATCTTACACAATACATACACAGCATCCAGTTTTTAAATTCTATCTACTTTAATTACATACAGAATGCTTAATTATACAGGGTTATGTTTTATTTGTGATTTTGGTAATTTTCATTTATGCATAGATTTCCTATTGTTTTCTTGTTATGCATGCACTCCATTTAGTGTATTAGTTTAGGGAAACATGGAATTTCAGAAAAGTTCAGTATTGCTTTTGACGTGTATTGAATATAATATGTAAAGTTAGAGAATCGCTCATGCATAGGAGACACTTCAAACTTCATTTGTTACCCCGTTACTTGGATTTAAAAAGGCCACCTGAGACTTCAAATGAAGATGGACGAGGTGTATTTGAATGCAACACAACAGCTGTGCTAAAACGGATCAAAAGTGCCCGAATACGCTAATAAAAAAAAATACTATATTTAAATATAGCCATTCTAAACGGTAAACAAGTTAATCCACCGAGATTCCCCGACTGGTTGTACAAAATATAACTCCCCAACAGAACAGGCAGGGTTAGGACGAAAAATGCCTGACACGGGGGTCCTACCAACTTCCCTGTCCAAAGGAATGACGTCGGTAGAAGGTTAATCAGCTGATTCCGTGCGATCAAATGAGCCAAAATAATAATTATAACACAGTTTTATCCTCCAAAAGACATTTAACTCTAACCAGCAATTGAGGATATTTTCATCGGACACTGTTGACATGCTTTATTTGGGTAAGCAAACACTGCAAAGCCTCCGGATCGCGCTATTTCATGGTTGTATTTATGCTAAGTCAGGGGGGCACATAAACGTTAGTCGGTTAACGTTAGGCCTGTTCGGCTGCTTTGTTCATATTTTCAGTTAAAGAGCTGTGTTATTAACAGATGTCGCTATGATGCGATGGATTTTATTCTAGATGTTCAGATTTATTTTTCTCTTGAGTCGTGTTTTAACTGCAGGACATATAAAGGTGTCCGGTGAAGTTGACGTTACAGCTAGCATTAGCAAGCTAGCCGCCTGCATCACACAACAACAACAACAGAGAGAAGAGAGGATTGAATACGAATTACCTGCTGTTGTCAGGGCAGAAAAAACATAAATACATTTATATGTGAATAAGGACGTTTGTTTTATAAAGGGAAATGCAGAAACGGCACCCAATTTAAAAACTGAAGCATGACAGCTGTCACCTTAATTATTACCCGTTTTAGAAGTGTTTACTTTGTTAAATATTAAGCTGTTTTTGTTATATCGCTTAGAGTGTTTCAAGTAGGCTTTTGTAAAACACACAACTTGTTTGATTAAACAACAAGTATGCTGCCGGTGGACGCTCGGGTTCAGCAACTTAAGCTTAACCACATTCACTCAGTGGTACATGGCTTAGCCCCAACATATATTTCAGCCATGTTCCGAGTTAAATCTTCTATTTACAGTACACGTTCAGGTTCCTCTTTACAGGTTCCCTCTGTAAAATCCTTTGGTCACTCTTCTTTCGTATTCACTGGTACCATAGCATGGGATAGTTTATCCAGCCGCATCAAATCTATACCTAACAAAAACCGTTTCAAAAAACGCATTAAGGAGTTTTCATTTGCTCAGGTCAAACAGTCAGAATCACTCCCTTTTAATTCCTTTTAGTCTGTATATAGTGGTGTGGTGGAGTACATCTATAGGTCTTATTATTTATTTAATTATTTATTGTTTTTGTGCTTGTTTGTTTTTACTGTATTTTAACATGATGCACAGTGGTACATGAGTGGTGATGATTACTAACATCACTTTTTCCTTTAAAAAAAAAAAAAGTATTCAAGGGCCACAATGGAAATAAGTGTTTCACTTTCTTAAATGGGGCTTGGCTAATGTTAAAATTACTTACAAATAAATATCTTATTTTGTTGTGCAGTCCTTCCAGTCATACATTTTAATTAGCTGTGAACAGGTCAGTCCATTATCTTACAAATATAAAGATATTTTCCTTCTCCTGTTGGTTAGATGAAACATAGGATTTGAGGACAGTCCTCTGAGTTCTACAAAACTATGTCAGACATGTTCCATTATTTTCTAAAATTTCTTAGTCAACCTGAATGACAGGTTTTTCAAAAAAAATAATGCAGCAAATGATGTTTTTAATCTCCATATTTTCCTAAAAATTAACTGCAGTGGTAGAAACGTGTTGTGTACTATCATGGTACCAAGCATTATATCTTTCCTTCTACACTGCATAGCTGTACACACACCCACTAACTGTTACTATGTTGTATGTTTCTGTAATGCCTAAAAGCCCAGTTGTGGTGTACAAGCTCTACATTCCAGTTGCAGGGCATTAAAGCTGAGTACACGTGGTCTACCTTTGAGTGCTGACACTGTGTGCACTCGACAAATGCCGACAATGAACGAATGGTTGAATGATAGAAAGGGCCCTGTGCACCGTTAGGCTTTTTCACAGCAGATGTTTTGACTTGCTATCACAGAGCCCAGGTGATGCTGATAACACAATTGATGACTCTGTTCTATTCAAAGATCCCAGTAAGCCATGACAGTTAGCCAGCATGTACAATACCAGGACCCCAGAACTGAATCAGCTAAATGGAACTGATCCGTCTGTTGTGATTTACACCTGGCTTTTCCTACTGTTACGTGTCACGATGTTTTCTGTGGAAAAGCTCTATTAAGTATGGGACCAAAATCTTTTGACATGATAAATTTATTTAAAACAAAAAGGCAAACTGCAACATAGCAAGTGTGGTTTGTCCCTTTTATTATATCATTTAGTATGATTATAAAAGTTGTGTGATCTTTCAACAAGTGTCAACTAACTATCTTCTCGATTGTCCTCTACAGACCAACATTATGGACAAGATTTTGGATGGCCTTGTGAGCTCCGATCACTCTGTTCCAGTGAAGAGGGCCATTGTGAAGAAGGTAGTGGAAGCAGCAGAGAAGGAGGTGACAGAGGAGCAGTGTCAGGCGCTCTTTACTCTCACCACTCGCCTCATCTTGCTTGGTGAAGATGCCTTCCAAAAGCAGATTGGTTTCCAGGTTCTTGAAGCCTATGCACGCTACCACCGTGCAGAGTTTGAGCGTTTCTTCAATAAAGACTTTGTCCTCAGTCTGCTCCAGCAGGGCTATGGGCAGCTGGACCGCAAAGACCCAGCCATAACAGACTACATTCACTGCTGCCTGCGGCTGCTCATCAGCTGCCCCTCAGTGCTAGAGATTTTCAGTGTGATCCAGGTGGAGGTTTTAAGGATGGTGTGCGAACGTCCAGAGCCTGCCCTTTGTGCTCGCCTGAGCACTTTGCTGTCGGACTTTGTGCAGTGCATACCGAGGGATAAGTCGGGCGTATTGTTCTGCCAGCAGCTGGTGAGGACCATCAGTTACTTTCACTGCTTTGCCAGCCAGGAGCGAGAGCTGAGAGAGTATGTAGGTCAGGTGACAAAGGTGAGCACACTGCTGCAGAACATCTGGAAGGCTGACCCTGCCACGCTGCTGCCCTCACTGCAGGAGGTCTTTGCCATTATCTCTTCTACTGGTGAGACTTTTTCTTTCTTCACAAGATTGCTACAATACGAGTTTAGAGAAATAAAAGTACATGTATCTAATTTCCTATATGACCCTGAGAAGCCTTTTCTTAATGGAGCAACTTCAGAAACACCTGCAATAGTTTTTAGGGAAGTATCACCTGCAATAATTCTAGATGATCTACAGAAGCTCAAATATGAACAAATTGAGATTTAATTTATAATTTTATAGAGGCCCTACTTGAATCACTTACCTTCACATCCACTGATTAGAGGAAAGCATTCATCAAGAGCAAATCTCAGAAAAAAAAATTGTTGTGATGATGTCGTTGAGTATTATTTGAAAAAAGCTGCAGGTTTGTTTTGCCAACAGTAAATTTTATGGCAGTCCTGATTTTTCTGTGCAGTGTTGTCACCGACTGAACTGTAGAGCAGCACAACAAAACAACCAGCAGTTTCAGAAATTAGTCACACTGACAGCATGTGTCAGGGAGGTGAGCTGAGCAGAGCTGGGTTGGGTTAAAGGGTCACGCTACCTCTATTTTAGTGATGTCGTACAGGTGAAGCGTGCTTCTGAAGTGCTGCTCTTGATGTGAAAGTGAATTGTTCATGCCAGGGAAGAAGCTGTCAAAACCCCATTCAAACAAATTCATAGATCCACCCTCCCATTTACAGATATTGTATATAACTTAATAGAACTATATGGATAATATTATAAAAAAGTTTTGGTTTTTTTTTTTTTATATGAAGATCTGATAATTTCACAATTAAAAGATTTGAATAAAAGCTATTTGTATTGTAGCTACTGACTGCTGTCCTATATTTATTTTTTGCAGACCCCTCATTTGACCCATCCATTGCGCTGGCCTGCCTGGTCCAGCATATCCCCATCCAGATGATCACAGTGCTCATCAAGAGTCTGACTACAGACCAGAATGTCAGAGATGCAAGCATGACTAAAGCACTCTGCAGGTTAGCTCACACACTGATGTGCCAGAGAATTTTTAAGTCTTTGTAATTAACAGAAAACAAGACAAAATTCCTCAGGATGCGTGTCTGAATGCTTTCTACACTGTCTCTACTTATGTTTAATTTGTAGATCTATTTAATCACACCATCAGTCCATTTCTTACCCAGACTATTTTCTGTCTATCTAGGATGATTGACTGGCTATCTTGGCCTTTGGCCCAGCACGTTGACACCTGGGTCATTGCTCTGCTCAAAGGACTGGCTGCAGTTCAGAAGTTCACTATCCTCATAGATGTCACTCTGCTTAAAATTGAGCTGGTTTGTAATGGAAACTCCTCACTTTGGTTTATTGTAAATGCTGGGAAAGTGTATGCATCTTTTATAGCTACAAAGATGTTAAACAGCATTAATAATAAAGTGAGATGGCAGTATATTATTATATTAGCATATAGTTTACTTAGGGCTGTTTAAAAGGACTTGAATTATGAAAGCATTCCTGTTTTTTAATACATGTATTCACAACATAAAGATTGTTGGTTTTTTTTAATTTAAAGGTATTCAGTCGTCTGTGGTACCCTATTGTGCGACAGGGGGCGCTATCTGTGCTCTCCCACATGCTGCTGAGTTTCCAGCACTCTCCCGAGGCCTTCCATTTGGTAAGGGATCTCCTGTCTCCTCACAGCCCATTTCCCTCTCATATGGCCACTTTAGTGGTTTTCTCATTTTCGTCTCTTCTGGCTTAGATTACTTCAAAGCTGCATAGACTCCTTTTTTTTTCCCAGAACCCCAGGCTCGGCACCACTCTCACACTAATGATGTGTGAAGCACTTAAATGCCGAGCAATGGCCCTTGAGTTGGCCAATTTCATTAGAATCTGAAAACATGAATAGTCTCAAAAATACTCAGTAAATGAGACTGAACCCTCTGTGGGGTTCCCTATGTGCAGCTTCCCTCCTGGTGCAGCAGATTTGTATGATTAATATTAGCTGTAGCTACCACTGTTTTCAGCCACATTTTTTTTTTTCATCTCTTATGTCTCAGGTTGTTCCACATGTAGTGCATCTCGTCCAGTCCTTAAGGACAGATGGTCTCCCCACCAGTAAAGCTTTCTTGCTGCAGTTCACTGAGCTCATACACTGCATGATGTACCAGTACTCTGGCTTCCCTGACCTCTATGACCACATACTGGAGGCCATCAAGGTAAGAAAGTGGGAAACACTGCTAGTCATTTATTTCTTTTTAGATAGTGTAACAAAAAATTAGACATGCTGTTAATTTTATTTAATTTGAATGGTTTTCCCCTCTCTTTGCAGGATCTCCCAAAACCTGTAGAAGAGAAGATCAAGTTGGTGTTGAATCAAAGTGCCTGGACATCTCAGTCCAGCTCATTTGCCTCCGGTCTTCTGAGGCAAGCTGGGAAGTCTGAAACAGGCAAGACTGGCCTGGTCAACCTGGGCAACACCTGCTACATGAACAGCATCATCCAGACCCTCTTCATGGCCACAGAGTGAGTCATTTAGACACACAAACACAAACACAATGCAATGCCACATGATCTTGACACATTTTAATGCCTGAGTAAAACATAAGAAATTAAACACAAACTCTTTCCCTCAGTTTCAGGAGGCATGTTTTATCATTACATCTGAATGGTTCCAACACGTTAATGAAAAAGCTTCAACTCCTCTTTGCTTTCCTCGCGCACACTCAGGTTAGTGCTGTTTTATGTCATGAATAATACAGAATATTGTTACTGGTGAATAACGGGGGAAGACAATGTGTGTGTGTGTGTGTGTGTGTGTGGATGCGGTATGTGTGTGTGTGTTTGTTTGTGTCCTACAGAGGGCAGCATACGCTCCCAGAAACTTCTTGGAAGCATCTCGGCCTCCCTGGTTCAACATGGGCTCCCAACAGGACTGTTCGGAGTACCTCCGATTTCTTTTAGACAGG